>WNGS01055158.1:0-16659 GCA_020271785.1 Procambarus virginalis
ATTTCCTTATATGAATAAGTCTGATTGGTTCTGTACCCTGTGTTTCGTTTAAGTTCCTCGTTTCCACTATACCTAAGTACCTGAAACTTATCACCGTTTAACATCATGTTAATTTCAGTTGCCCAATTGAATACTTTATATCTCCTGTAGTTCTTCAGTGTCATCTGCTCTTTATTGTCCTAACTGCATTGTCCCTCTTACAGTTGTGCATATCCTTGTTGAATGTCCGGTCTTCCAGGACGAGCGTGTGTCTTGCTTTCCGACCGTCCAAGGTCGGAAAGTGACTATCGTACAGGGACAAGTGACTATCGCGGTCACTTGTCCCACGTAGAATTTTTGGTGAATCGGATACTTTTGATAACGTTCGCCTTATGCGTTTCTGTTCTCGTATTGGCATCCTTGGTGATATTTAGGGCCCTCTGATTATTCCGCACACTTGACGTGTTACATAACCTTCCTGGTTTAGTGCCTTCTTTTGATTTAATTACTTTTCAGTGTCATCTACAGTGGCAATTTGATGCTGATTTTTGTATCATCTGCAAAGAATGACACGAATCTTTGTCTTGTGTTTTTGTCTATATCAGAGATAATAATGAGAAATACCAGTGGTGCAATGATTGCCCCCTGAGGCACAAGCTTTTCACTGCATTTGGACTTGATCTTACTTGGTTTACAGTCATTCTCTGTATTCTATTTGACAGTTGAAAATCCAACGCCCCACTTCACCCTCTTTGTAAGAGGCAAAGTTTATCTCTCTGTTTATCTCATCAACATCATTATCATTTCCATCTTGCCATAAAGCTTTGTGTCATCTGCAAATTTGCTGATGTGGTTTGTAATATTCCCATTTGTCATTTACTTATTTATTTATTAAATAAGAAGGAACATTGGTTTTTTGAGAGTACATAGCATGATATTTTTACATTCTTGTAAAGCCACTAGTACGCTCAGCGTCTCGGGCAGGTTGTTAATATAACAGATAATTTTAAGTAGTTAATTTCTTGCAGAACTTATAAAATGTTAAGAGGTACTTTGTAGGAATATTTGACAAAGATTAGTAGGCACATTAAGACACATTGATAGCACATAAAGGATGAGAGCAATGATCACAATGGTAAAGTTGTATGGTAGGTACATATATTGGGGGATTGGGTAGCATACAATATGGTGTTCAATGTAACAACTGTGTATATGACAAAAGGGTTGCCCCCAAATGGACCCCTGTGGTACCCCACTCACCACATTTCTCCATTTAGCTTTATTCCTATTTAGTACCACTCTTTGTTTTACTCCATTTTTAATCCAGCCTAGTATTCTTCTTTTTTTTTTTTTATTCATGAGTTCTTATATATTCTTCTGCCAGTAGCACGCAAAGTTTCGAGCAAGTCCTTAATCCTAATTTTCACACACAAACACATCCCCAGGAAGCAGCCGTTGCAGCTGTCTAACTCCCAGGCACTTATTTACTGCTAGGTGAACAGATGCATCACGTTGAAAGAAATTTCCAATTTGTTTGTACCTCCGCCAGGGATCGAACCCGGACCCTTAGGACAACAAACACTCTGCATACCCCACCAAGAAACTAATCACAAACAACCCTCATGCTCAGCTTGCTGCTAAATTAAGCACCATAGAACACATTCACAATATACAAGCTGAAAACAACATTGCACAAACCATATACACTGACGGATCACTCAATACAGCTACAGGGAGGGCAGGAAGTGCTGTTATTGCTCATCAGCCCGATGGCAGCACAATTGAAAGGAATATCCGAATTAGTAACTTGGCGTCCATATGCAAGCTGAATTGGTAGCGATATTGGTAGCACTTGAAATTATTGACAACACTGAAGAAGACAGCTTAATTATTTCAGACTCCCTTTCCTCACTACGAGCAATAAACAGTTTGCAATCAAGTAATAACGTGCTTGTCTTGGAAGCTAGACGTAGATATATAAAATACTTAGCAAGAGGGTAAATATAAAAATGTTGTGGATTCCTTCTCACATTGGCCTGCAGGAACATGACAAAGTTGACGCCCTTGCTAAGGATGCAGTAAATAAAGACAGTATTGAACGGAATCTTGAGTTATCAAATAGGTCCCTTAAAAGTGTCATTAGACGAGAACTCCTGGATGAATTTGAAGAAAGTAGAACTGTGCAAACTGGAACTAGCAGGTTCATTGTTCATCACATTGAAATGTGTGAAGTAAAACATGTGTATGGGGCAAGTAACAAAGTCAGTAGACTACAGATGTTGTCACAGCTCGTATAAGACTTGCTACAAGTATCTCTGGCAGTTCGGCTTGTATAGGGATCTAGATGAAGTAAAGTAAGTGTAAGTGTGTGGACAAAGACAGGGACACACACTCGAACACTATATCTTGGATTGTAGTAAATTGAGCCATTTAGAGATAAATCTAAGCTCACTCTGTATGATATGGCAACCTATCTTATTACCATGGATAAATTACCTGAAATCCTTGCACTGTATCCACATTTCGCTTCCAGTAGATGAACGACATATGAGATTCAGAAACAAGTAGTGTATTGTGAGGACTAACAATAAACAGAAGCTCCCCTATGGCTCTGTAATGTCCCCATTTGTCAAACTGTTATGTATTAGTGATAAGACCTACCATTAATGTACGATGACTTACTGTAAATATAGCTCTTGAAATAGCACTGACTCTGTAACTAGCTGACATTGTAACTGTAAGGTGTGATGGATATATGAAATTGTTTATGTAATAATCTAAGATGAGGTCTGATAAAGACCTTTTGTGCCCTCTAATGCTTTTTGCGCTACCGCTCACAGGATGAGTATGGGGTGCACAATAAACTAGCCGCCTTCGGCGGCAACAATCACAAAAACACAACCCCGAGTTACACTGACTCGTCAGGCTCCAAAATTTTTGTTTTAAGTTTTGTCTAAGTGTTTTTCCCACATCTTGCCCCAAAACGCTGTGTGTATTAATGGCTTTGGGCATAGTATGTACTAGCTCTATCTAGAAATCCAACATTATGTTTGCAACTCATCTTGTAAGTATATGTATGTATGTATGTATGTATGTATGTATGTATGTATGTATGTATGTATGTATGTATGTATGTATGTATGTATGTATGTATGTATGTAGTATGTATGTATGTATGTATGTATGTATGTATGCATGTATGTATGTATGTGTATGTATGTACTTTAACTTAATAAACATTTATTATTATTATGAAGAAAGTAAATAGAAAGTTATCACTTTAAAGTGTAATAGAAAATGGACAAAATATATATCCCAACTTTCTAGTGCTGGATCAGAAGTAGCAGTTTAAATGTAATATATTCTGCTTAGTTTTATCATTTAAATCATCACTGTTCTATTAAAGTAAATAATATAAAATTACGACGTTACAGAAAAATAAAAAGGCGTTATAATTATTTTTTAACAAACTTTATAATTATATAAAATATTGTAATTTATAAAGTTTTGAAAATTATTTTCATCTAGGGTTATATGATTCGAAAAG
The DNA here is from genome assembly GCA_020271785.1 of Procambarus virginalis. Lineage (NCBI taxonomy): Eukaryota > Metazoa > Arthropoda > Malacostraca > Decapoda > Cambaridae > Procambarus > Procambarus virginalis. The sequence goes on from WNGS01055158.1 coordinate 3,527, forward strand.
TTTCTTAACATAAGACAAAGTTCTGTTCTCCAGCACCAATTTCTCCAACCAACACCTTCGTCTCAACTTCCCACGCCAGTACCTGGCTGAACGCTCTGTCGTTATTCAGGATCTCAGCCAATGGATCGTGGAACAAGATGAAGCTGATGAACGAGCGTTCGTGGGCGACTTCACGACATCAAACCCGGACTTAGAGCTTCATCAAGCTCACTTCTTCAACAGAAGTCGCTCCCTGAAGCTGACCTTCGTGACAGTAGCTGCGGCTACCATGGCTACCAGAAATGGTGTTTATAGCTTTGGAATTCACATTCCGTCATTCCGTGTGAAGATGGAACGTTTTCACATCATCAACCAGTGCCTCAAGTGCTACGAGTACACCCACTCAACCAGCAAATGTACCCAGCGCATTCAGAAGTGTAGCCTCTGCTCAGCTGACCACCATTACTCCATCTGCAAGTCTGAAACTCTATGCTGTTTGCTGTGCAAAGGCGACCATCCAGCAATCTCCATACATTGTCCTCATAGACAAGACGTCATTAAAAACATGGAGAAATCCACACCTTCAACCGGAGCCAGTACCTCTGAAACAACAAGCCAATCAGCGACCACCTCTACTTCAGGTTTCAACGCCCAAGCCGCCATTTTCCCGGAGCTTCCGGGAGGACGTCCCACTGCTACGACCAGCCAATGGGGAGCCAGCTCCCAAGCGCCATCCAGCGATTCGTCGAGCCAGCCATCACTCCCGGCCCACACCAACCAACCACTGAACAGCACAGTTCAAGCATTGACATCAGCTGCCAGCATGATAGCTGGCAGTAACCCCCGGAATATGTAAGAATATTAAATATTCTATACAGAGCAAATGGTCTTCCAGCTTTCATAGTTCCAGAAGAAGTCTTCACCAACACCACTTCAAGTTCCCAAGACACAGTCTTGGTCCCTGACATCACTGTGAACGCCGCCGTGCTCACGGATCTGCTATCAACAGCAAAGCCTGCTCCTCCAGCAACTTCATCACAAGCCACCCAGACGCCTCCTCTACCGACTACTGCCACAGTTCCACCTCTCGTGTGCGAACCCTCTCACCGGCCTAAACCAGCTGCAACTCCCATTAAGCTTCATCAGGCAAGAACTCGACCTCAACAAGTCGCTACATCTACTTCTGACTCAGCTGACTCTTCAGATGAGGACGTCTCGGTGGGAACACCATCTCCTCCACGGGGGGGTTGCCCCCGAGCATCAACAAGAAACAAGAACACCAAGACCGACCAGCCCAAAAAAAAGACCGACGACAAAAGTTTGACCGACCAGCCCAAAAAGAGTTTGGTGAAAATAACAAGAAGTAGACTACTACCGGCTTAACATCAACACCTGACATCAAACCTCCTCTGCCAGCTGCCTGCGTGCCCGGCCCCTGTGGACTGCAAATGACGCCCTACTCAATTCTACTTTCATCTGATCAAGTTCTAATCCGCGGTGGTTGGGCCACCGATCTTTCATCTCCCCTCTTCACCTCATCTCCTGATCCTTGCTCAAGATTTCTACAGCCTCGCCCCGTTCTTCCATCCCCTGCTTGCCAGCTCTATGGACATTTTCAAGTTTTTTTCAAGATAATTTTGGATGCCCGTGAGGGTACTAATTATTATAAATTATAGTTAAACCATATTAAACGGCTCAGGTCTTACCAGGATACAATAATGGCTACTTCTGCATGCAATATTCCGTATTAATATTATCATTTTTGTGAAGTAAATTGTTCAGTGTGTTAGTTTACTTGAGAGCAACTAACACTATACTGGCCTCGACGAGCACAGGAGGCCGGCGGCTTGTCGAACGTTCCTCTCCCTCCCCTTATGGGTCCCCCAATTATTCCTTCAACGTTAAGAGTGCATTTATCACAGTGGTGTGTACGACGGCTCTGGTGTCCCAAGTTGGTTGCCGGGCAGGACGGTTGTGCACGTTTCCTTTCACCTGATGCCTCCTATCACCAAACAGTAAATAGGTTACCGGAAGTTAAATTTTTTCACATTATATGTAGGTTTTGTGTGGCGTATTTTCTACCATTTAACATTTCATAATGTGGCATTAATTGACATTAAATTGCATCTGCCAAGTGTTGCTCAATACACTTCTTTTGTCCAGGTCTTCCAGGGCAAGGGAAGGGAACTGTCAGGGGGAAAGCGCCAAGCCATTACGACTATATAGCACTGGGAAGGAGTCAGGATAAGTATTTGGGATGGGACGGGGGAAGGAATGGTGCCCAACCACTTGGACGGTCGGGGACTGAACGCCGACCTGCATGAAGGGAGACCGCTGCTCCACCCTCCAGCCTAAGTGGTTGGGTTCTTCAAGGGCAAGACAATCGTGTAAGTTTCTTAACTTCACAAGTATCTTAACGTCATCAGCAAAGATGTTAACATAATTCTGTATTCCTTCTGGTAAGTCACTCATATAGACGATTAACATTACGGGTGTTGGAACTGAGCCCTGTGGCACTCCTTGGTAATACTTTTCCTGTAATGTTGGGGTGACGCCTCACGACGTACAGTACCCTAGACTACACATTCATCTGACCTCTACAGTAACCTGGACTACACATTCATCTGACCTCTACAGTAACCTGGACTGCACATTCATCTGACCTCTACAGTAACCTGGCCTACATATTCATCTGACCTCTACAGTAACGTGGACTACACATTCATCTGACCTCTACAGTAACCTAGACTACACATTCATCTGACCTCTACAGTAACCTGGACTACACATTCATCTGACCTCTACAGTAACCTGGACTACACATTCATCTGACCTCTACAGTAACCTGGACTACACATTCATCTGACCTCTACAGTACCCTAGACTACACATTCATCTGACCTCTACAGTAACCTGGACTACACATTCATCTGACCTCTACTGTAACCTGGACTACACATTCATCTGACCTCTACAGTAACCTGGCCTACATATTCATCTGACCTCTACAGTAACGTGGACTACACATTCATCTGACCTCTACAGTAACCTAGACTACACATTCATCTGACCTCTACAGTAACCTGGACTACACATTCATCTGACCTCTACAGTAACCTGGACTACACATTCATCTGACCTCTACAGTAACCTGGACTACACATTCATCTGACCTCTACAGTACCCTAGACTACACATTCATCTGACCTCTACAGTAACCTGGACTACACATTCATCTGACCTCTACTGTAACCTGGACTACACATTCATCTGACCTCTACAGTAACCTGGACTACACATTCATCTGACCTCTACAGTAACCTGGACTACACATTCATCTGACCTCTACAGTAACCTGGACTTGTAACGGGGGGGGGGGAAATATTAGAAATTGGGAGTAAGTAGGAAGTGAGTATGAGAAGTAGAAGGGTAGATAGGTAGAAGTAGGAAAGTAGATAGTAGAAGTAGAAAAGTAGATAGTAGAAGTAGAAGAGTAGATAGCAGAAGTAGAAAATAGAAGATAGAGTAGATAGTAGAAGATGAAATTAGAAAATAGAAAATTGCTGCCACCATCCATTCTAGATCATTTACATACAAGACAAGGAATGGAACTTGTCTGTACCAAAAGATGTTATCAAGAGGTATGCTCCCTCTGTATCATGTTCTCATTAATTTCTTGAACCAGTAACCGCTGAGATTTTCTCATCTCACTCAAGACTCCAGGTAACAAAGTTAAACACACTTTAAATAATAACTTTCAATTATATTTCACATACTAAGTATCAATAATTTAAGCAAGTATAAATGTTCAAAGCCTAATATTCAAAGTGAGTCATCATCCAAGAATTCGAGAACCCTACAACTCGACTGCCCCTGATCATCACACAACACCTGTTTAGTGAACACGACAAAGTCCCTTAATGTTCAACTCACCAAGTGTCTCCGAGTCTTAAGAGTCTCCGTGGAATAGAGAAAGGGGGGGGGGGGTCTGTAGTTGACAGAGACTATCCCGCCCCGCCGGCAGACCGCCTGTGTGGACGGCGGGCCGCTGCTGTCTGTTCTTCTGTCTATGGCTCTGCTTCTGCTGTCCTTCTCCTCTGAATCGATAGTTCTCCGAGTATATATTGGGAAACCTAGTGGCTAACTCCGCCCACAAGTTAGATAGCCTCCGGCACTCTACCAAGCCACTCCATAAACGTCGGCATGTTTGAAGGCTACCCGCCTCAATTATAAGATTAGCGAGAGCCAGGTGAGATTCGCCTGGCTGACCTCAGGTCACTTGGTTGTCAATTAACACTTAGAGGTGTGAGATCCAGGCCAGACAAGTTGGCGTCTGTCAAATCCTTGTCTGTGACTCATAACTATGTGTATATAAAATAAAACTAAACCAAACACCTTTACAGTGTTACAGACTACACATTCATCTGACCTCTACAGTACCCTAGACAACACATTCATCTGACCTCTACAGTAACCAGGACTACACACTCATCTGACCTCTACAGTAATCTGGACTACACATTCATCTGACCTCTACAGTAACCTGGACTACACATTCATCTGACCTCTACAGTAACCTGGACTACACATTCATCTGACCTCTACAGTAACCTGGCCTACACATTCATCTGACCTCTACAGTAACCTGGACTACACATTCATCTGACCTCTACAGTAACCTGGACTACACATTTATCTGACCTCTACAGTAACCTGGACTACACATTCATCTGTTCTCTACAGTAACCTGGCCTACACATTCATCTGACCTCTACAGTAACCTGGACTACACATTCATCTGACCTCTACAGTAACCTGGACTACACATTCATCTGACCTCTACAGTAACCATGCCTACACATTCATCTGACCTCTACAGTAACCTGGACTACACATTCATCTGACCTCTACAGTAACCTGGACTACACATTCATCTGATCTCTACAGTAACCTGGCCTACACATTCATCTGACCTCTACAGTAACCTTGCCTACACATTCATCTGACCTCTACAGTAACCTGGACTACACATTCATCTGACCTCCACAGTAACCTGGCCTACACATTCATCTGACCTCTACAGTAACCTGGTCTACACATTCACCTGACCTCTACAGTAACCTGGACTACACATTCATCTGACCTCTACAGTATCCTGGCCTACACATTCACCTGACCTTTACAATAACCAGGCCTATACATTCACCTGACCTCTGCAGTAATCTGGCCACTACAGCCTGGTAATACTGTTGCACTTCTTGCAAGAACCTGTCCAAGTGCCTCATGAATACATGTATCTTCGCTCCGGCAACATTTATTAAGGATGTTTATCAGCCGTGGACCTCTGATGTTCAGTGTTGTCTCATTGTGCCTTTAGCACCTCTACTCCTTACTCCTTCCATTCTGCATTTTTTTCCGTACCAATCGCTCCCGTATGTTGTTATTCTACTGTGCAAATTTGGGACCTGGCCTTCCAGTATGTTTAATGTATATATATTTCTATACCTTTACCGTCTCCTGTTCAATAAGTACATTTTGAGAGCTTTGACACAGTCCCAGTAATTTACATGTTTAATCGCTTCTATGCGTGCTGTATATATATATTTCACTGCATTCCCTCTATTTCATAGATTTCTTCTGCTCTGGAGAGAAAGTGAGTACCGAGCAATACTCTTGACGGGAGAGCACCAGTGATTTAAATAGTATTAACATTGCTGTGGGGTCTCTGGATTTGGACGTTCTCATAATCCATCCCATAATTTTCCTTGATGCCGCTAAATTTGCTTCGTTGTGTTCACTAAACGTCATGTCGTCAGACGTCATATTTCCCATGCCCCATTACATGTTGCTTTCCTTAAATTTTAAATTTTGCCCGAGAGGCGAGTTTATTGGGCAGCGCCACTCATCTTGTGAGTGGACATACCGCCATAGCAGCATGACTTCCTCCCCAAAAGGAAGAAAACCCGCTGGGTTGTTCATCCTGTCACTTGTACCCAGACACAGCTGGGACTTGCTTAACTGTCTCAAGTGAACAGCTCCTCAAACAAGATTAGCATCTGTCAACCCTTAAAAGCTTACGTTATCATGCGGGTGCAAAATGGGGGAATCTTTTAAGAACAGTATCAATATTTGATAAAAAGCGTATTCCTAATTCCAACAATGTGGGGTTTATTATTCTACACATACTTCTAATGTCTCTCAAGGGTTCACATTCACGTAGATAGTGGTCTAGGCGGTGTCCGTCACTCTCATCACAGATTCTGCAACTTCGCTGATCAATGTTGTTTCATTCCGTATCTCCATGGATATTTGTATCCAAGACGGATTCTCGCTATTACTGATTCTCTCCCGCGTCCTCCGCCTCTTCGTCCATAATGATTGGGATTGCCAGCTGCAACCATGTTGTACCATCGTACAGATTCACTGGTTTGTGCTTCTATCCTCCTTTCCTCAGTTACCTTGTCACGGTGATGTTGCCTGACAATACCTCTAATTTGTAGTAGAGTCTTGGGTATGAAGTATTCAATATGGTCTCCTTCAGCGCCTTCAGCAGCCAGCACATCTGCTCGTTCATTCCCACATATTCCAACATGGGAGGGGATCCACAGAAACTTGACGACTCTTCCTGATTGGTAAATACTCTCTCAGTTCTCTTAATTTCAGCAACTATTGCAAGATTTTCTGCCAGATTTTTACTTAGGCTTTGAAGTGCTGCTTTTGAATCAGTGTAAATCACTGCACCATTAGTGTTCCGTTCAAGAAACCTTAACACCATTACAATGGCACTTAGCTCTGCTTGCGTTGAAGAGGCATAGTTCTCAATACGTGCTTTTTCTCATTTCTGCGTTGGAAAGCATTATCCTTAATTACAGTGTATGCTGCACCAGCCCTGTCATTGACAGGATTAGATGACCGGTCAGTGTAGATTTGATCTAGTTTATCTCCGGCTTTTTTATAAATTTCCTCGAGATACTTGTGCCTCATTTCTTGTGGTATCATGTTGGATTTTTGCAATGCCATTTCATTGATGATAATCCTGCATAAGTCATCATCCCTGGAAGGTAACCTCTCTACAGGGAGGAGTTCACAGGCTTGCTCAAGCAGGTGAACTTCTTCGAAGTAGGAGACTAATGGGTGATGCCATTTTTTACTTCTCCTGTTTCCCCCTGAAAATAGCACAGAACTCAGTTTTTTCTTAGCAATATCATTGTAATGGGGATCTCTGGCTATCCTAATTGCAAGCTTAGCATTCAGCTCCTTAATTCAGCTTTTAACTCTTGGGAGGGAAAACTCCTCTCGTAGATTTGACGTTTTCGCAGTTCTTGGAACTCCAAGAATGATTTTCATGGCTTCATTTTGAATGCTTTCGAGCCTTTTCATATCGTTTTGGGAGTAGGTGCATAAAATTGGTGCGGCATAGTCTGTGACGGAGCGCACATAGACTGTGTACATCATTTTAAGCACGGCAATAGAGTGTAATGATCTGGTGCTCAGATCATTGGTTCTCCCCTCTCCCCTTCTTTCTTCTCCCTTTCTCCCCTCTCCTTGCCCATCATACATCTCCCCCCCCCCTGTCGCCCATATGTCAGGGGCCAAGAGGTTGACCTGAGGGTGGTCTTGCAGCCAGCCCCCGTGATACCTTTGCTTTCCCACTCAATCCTCGACCCCACTCAGATTCCCCTCTTCATCCCCTTCTCAATCCCCTCTCTTCCCCTCTCACCGGTTCCTCCCCAATACCAGGCGAGTCAAATGTCCCTACTCTTTATCTTGGAGGAGACAAGCTTAAACATAATTTATCAGTTTTGTAAACATTGCTCGGAGGGACACTAGACTTGGGTATCCAATACAGTGCCACCTTGTCCCCTTCGCATAGCTGGAGAGAGCTGAACAAAATTTCGGTAGTGTGTCTAGGGAGTGTGTTGGGATAGGGGATTCACGCCCGCATCCAAGGGCCTGAGGGCAGCCATCAACATCTTGGCCTCAGTGCAGTTTTAAGGTATTGTGCACTTGATTTCATGTCCTCAGTAAATATCCATTGTGCCTCTAGAGGAATAGAATAGGGTATATGTTCAAATTGTCTTAATTTACATGATTCATAAAATAAATTGTATAACTTGTCCAGTGGCATTCACTTAACTTCCCTTTGATATATTTCTCGACTTAGTCATTTTTATGTGTTGGATTGGAAACCCCCATGTACTTCTCCATTTAATAGAGATTAAAGTTGCCCTTGGATTTAAAGAAGTAAAGTAAATTAAACAAACTAATTCCCAAAATTTATTACTGAAGTTCATATTCCCCCGGAGTCCCATGATTACTGATCCCTTGCCTTTCTGGGGGATTGGTGGTAGACACATTCAGGTATGGGTGGTCGCGAAGGTGGTGGCAGTGTTTTAATGATTTTATTATTATTTTTCGTAAATTAATAACCCTGGTCCTTGATGTATCTTCCTCATTTAATATTCCTCTTATATTCGTGGCAGTCCAGTGAGGGGTCATACTGGACTGTAACAGTGTTATGCTGGGGTATTGAGTGAAGAGAGTAAGAAAATTACAACAGGGGTAGCGTTCAGAGTTAATACAAGATCCAGGGTTATTACAAGAGGCTCCATGCCCACTCCAGGTCATGGCTCTCAGTGCCCTGAGTCGACTTCTGCATGTTCCTATGAGTTGGTTGAGATCCTCTTTCTTCCCCTTGTTAGATCCGACAGTGATGCCAAGATACAGATAGTGGTCAACCCATTCAAGTGTTACACCATTAATTTGTAGCTCTTCATTTTCTCCCTTCTTGTGAAGAGAGTATGCTTTCGTCTTGTTTGTGGAGAGAGTGAAACCGAGCTCACTGCATTTCCTTCCAAGGAGTTCAATGGACTGTTTAATTTTTCCCAAGGTAGGAGCTTGTATTAGAACATCATCAGCATATCCCACTTGTTGTGTTCCTTCTGGAAACTCAATATTTACAATGGCATTCATAAGCACATTGAATAGTGTGGGGGTTAAGACCCCTCCTTGGGGAGTTCCGAGTTCCATATTCATTGTTCTTGAGATTGCTCCATTGAAGCAGACCTTGGCTTTCCTCCCTGTGAGATAGTCTGCAATCCATTTCATGAGTCTCTCCTTGACACCCATGCAAACCAGCTCGTCCAGGATCGCAATCCCCTGTGCTTTGTCGAAAGCTCATTTGATGTCGACAAATACAGAGTATTTAGCTGTGTCATTAGCCAGGTAATTAACTATACAATTTGCTGTGCACCGTCCTTTAACAAATCCATTGACCCCATCCCCTAACCTGCCTATTTTGTGCAACATTCGGTTTAGAATGATCCTTTCAAGCATCTTGCAAATGCATGACATAAGACCGATAGGTCTGTAATTGCCAGGGTCATTGGGTTTCGGTATGGAGACAATTATTGCATGTTTCCATTGTGTGGGCAACACTCCACCTAGCAATGAATTGTTAAACAGAAGTGGAGTACTGGATTCCCAGACACTTCACACAGTGCATTCAGTATGTCGTAGGTGACGCGATCTTCACCAGGTGCTGTACTTTTACCCTTTTTCATAGCCCCCCTTTACTTCCTGGGCTGTGATTGGTAACTCATACTCGTCATCACTAGATTGTGCTCTTGTTATCCTAATCCTTCTGTCATTATGTCTAAGGAGCTGTTCCCTGCTTACTTCTGCAGGAAGGGGGAGAGGATGACGCTGCATCACTCCACTTGTGAATTAGTTCTTCAGCCTTACCCTGGGGGTCTTTGTGAGCCACAGGCCAGGTTCTGCCCCTTTAGCTATCTGAATTTTTGTCCATATCTGTCTTATAGATGTTTCTCTTCCAATGGAGCTAGTGAACTCAAGCCATAGTCTTTCACCCTCTCTAATCTTCTCTTCCCTGGCTACTTGACACACAGTTTTGAACAGTTCTTGATTGCTTTCGGTGGGATGTCTCCAGTACTCTCTACTCATGCTCCTAACATTTGCATTGAGCATCTTTATGTAATTGTTCTCATACCATTTTATTTTCTTCCTCTGAGGGTTACTTCGCCCAGGTGTACGGCGCGGAACTCGGAGACAGTGCTCAAATTGGTTATTAAGGTCATCAACAAATGTATCAATGTCTTCTGAGATTTGGTATTCCGTGAACCAGTCACTCATCCTGTTTATGAAGTGCGGCCTCATATCCGGTCCGAATGATAACCTTTTTCTTTTATTCGTTTCTTTCTTTCTCTTGCTCATGTCGACGGTGGTAATCAGTGCCCAGTGGTCACTACATAAACTGTGTACAATGTGTGTAATGGCATCCGTATCCTGTGCATTCAGCAGGAGAGCATAGTCTAATCTTCCTCCTCTGAGGTGAGTTGGCTGTTTATCACCCAGGACCTTAAGGTTTTCACTTCCGTTAACAAAGAGTGACAGTTTTCGTCCATTGATATTGGGCTGATGACAGTTGGCACCAAAGTGTGGGTGTCTGGCATTCAGGTCACCGACCAGCAGGGTAGGTTCTTCATTAAAATTCGACTGAAATTGGCCTCCCAGTCCACGAAATCTCATCTTGTCCAAACAGCTGCGTCCCAAAGAAAGGGAATTTACATAAACGAGTGCTTGACTAGAAAAAGACAGCACCTCCTCTACCGGCTGCGTCAAATCCGTCAACAAAACCCAGACGCGATTCATCAGTGCTTCGTTAGAGATGGCTTGATTAAAGTTAGGAAAACATCTACAGGTAAAATGTTTACAATTACTAATGAGGATAACCTCAACACTTTCCTCAACCAATGTGGTCTGTCTAACTTTATTATCGCTCCCAATGAGTCAACATAATTAACCCCCTTGTCACCTAGTGCGGGCTAGGTATCCTAATTTCTTTTTGTTTCACTTTTTTAATTAATTTTTAATTTACCTTTTACTAGTCATTTTCTGGACACACTTAACCGAGTGCTTTAATATTTCTTCAGGTCTTTTAAGTATACGGTCATAACTAAACTACTTTTAGTAAATAATCCTTAGCTTAAATTAACCTATGTTTATTACTCAACTTTTTTCTCTGATTTCATTTATTACCAAGGTTGCCTAGCCTCGCCATCCTCTCTTACTCCATTGTACCACTGGCTTTGCCTGTGTCTCATTTATGGAAATTATTTACTTACAGTGTACCTGAGAGTACCTGTAAGCTACCTCATTTTTTTTCTTTTTTTTTTGTTCATTTTGTTTGTGTTTTGTATAGACTTGTTTATATATATTTTCCCCTTTTATATCATAATTCTTTTTTGTAATTTGCCATTCCTGCCTTGTACTCCTGCAACCATCCTTATTATGCAGGCAAGTTTAGACCCTGAACTAAACCTCTTATCCACTATCTATGACAATCATCACTTTAATGATCTGAACTGCAGATATTTTACAGCACATGATGTAAACAATGTATTAACACATAATCACAATATCTCTGTAATCAACTTAAATGTTAGATCCCTAGGTAAACACTTCGATGATGTTAGTGCCTTAATTGAAACTATTGACAACAAATTCACTTTTATTATACTTACTGAAACGTGGTTGAAAGAGGACACTACTCAACTCTTTAATATGCCTAACTACTTGGCAATTCACAACTGTCGTCAAATTCAGAGAGGTGGTGGTACTGCTCTTTACTACCATCATGAACTAAAATGCTTAAAAGTAATTAGAACTAGAGACTGCTGTGGGGAGTATATCTTCGCCAGTTTCAGAGTCAAGGGTACCGAGTCTATCCTGTCTGTAGGTGCAGTCTATAGAATTCCTAACACTGATGTGTCTGAATTCAACTCAAACCTTAGTAATCTAATACTCGAGAACAGACTGAACGAAAACCATCTAATTATCGCAGGGGACTTCTATATTGACCTCTGCGAGCCTGAGCACCCTACTACTGTTAGCTTCCTTAACTGCATGAATTCCTGCTTCCTCATACCCTTAATCACTAGACCTACCAGAATCACTGATAGTACTGCCACGACTCTAGATCACATCTGGACCAACATAACCTCTCCGCTTACTTCAGGTATAATCACCGATAGCACTACAGACCATTACCCCACATTTCTCTTAACTAACATTAACAAACCACCTCTAGAGTCAAGGGAGATAAGTTTTAGGCTGCACAATGAATCTGCTATAGACAATTTTATAACTGCTGCTGATAATGTCAACTGGAAGTCAGAGTTAGGTAACATAGGGGACATCAACCTAGCAGTACAATTTTTTCTTCAAAAAACTCTAAGCCTTTATAACACCCACTGTCCTATGCTTACAAAACAAGTCACTACCAAAAGGCTTAACAATCCCTGGCTTACAAAGGGAATACTTAAATCCATTAATAAAAAACATGACCTTGAGAAGAAGTATAGGCTAGGAACCGTCTCCAAAGAATTCTCAAAGAAAAAGTACCTGATTTCATCTTCTTAGTTTCCTACACTGAGCTTAAATTTGCTCTGTACCTAGTGTTACCCAATCTCCAATTTTTATGTATTTAACCCTACCAACCTTATCATTGTGTTCATTGCTGTCTTCTTTTATGTGCTAGCCATATGCTGTTTTGTGCCTACCAATTTTGTCACTACCATTCAAGCTGTCATTGCAATCAATCTTAGCTGCCTATGTGCTTTAATCCACTGTACCTACAATTTTCTCTATTTTTTTTCTTGCCATGTATCTGTTATCATTTTTTTATATAATCTTGCAAGTATTTACCTACTTAAAATTTTCTTAGATTAAGGACCTGCCCGAAACGCTGCGCGTACTAGTGGCTTTACAAGACTGTAATTACCATTTTATGTATCCACACATTCCCAATGTACCTTCTTGTATATGCATAAATAAATAAATAAATAAATAAATAAAGAATTACTCTTTACTGCTATCTAAGATAATTAGACGAGCCAAAGCTAAGTACTACGAGGATAAATTTACCCAAATAAAGACCTGCGTAAGGCTTTTGACACTGTCAACCACCAAAACCTTCTTCTTAAATTACATCATTATGGAGTCAGAGGACTCTTCCTGCAATACCTCAATTCTTACCTTACTGACAGGCTCCAGTATGTTCTGTGAACAATTCAATTTCTCCTACCCTACCCATCAACATTGGTGTTCCTCAGGGCAGCATACTTGGCCCTCTC
>WNGS01055175.1:0-10450 GCA_020271785.1 Procambarus virginalis
TGCCTCCTATCTCTGTACAGAAAACTCGTGCCCTCATTCCATGTGGTATTCCACCACCCAATATCATATAGATGGGCGAGCACTTGAGAACTGCGAGTCTTACAGATACCTTGGTGTCCCCATTAACGACCCTGGGTACCTTTCTTCTCTCAAGAGGACTGTGGGAGAGATTAAAGCCCTTGCGGGTCCTTGTTGGTGTCAATCATGGAATTACGTGAGACTTGCTAGAATGTTTTATGTATCATTTATACGCTCTGTGATTGACTACAATGCTCTACATCTCACACTGTATACTGACAAAGAGCTGAAATCTCTTGAAACCTTGCAAAACGAAGCTATGCGTCTCATCCTTGGGCTCCAAAGTCCACGAGAATAGTTAATATGAGAGCAGAGTTAAAATTACCTACCATAAGTGAGAGAATTTTGTCTATTAGCACAGTTTTCGGCGTGAAGGCATTGAGTAGATCTAGGCAACACATGAAGTTTCAAGCTAAACTTTCTAATATGCTGCACTCACCTGAGGTCTATAGAAGAAGACGAAATCTGATTATGTATATTGGTTCTATAAGGTAGCCAACTCCATCAAAATATTAAATATGTACCCAACTCAACTAATGATTAATCAACCAATTACTCCATGGGATAACTGGGATTTATCAGTTGATTTTGTAAATGCGCCCAAGAAAGATAGTGTGCACTCTACATTATTAAAACAGTTAACACTGAAAAGCATCACTGAAAGTACTCAGAGTATGGGTAACGATGTGTATCAGTGCTATACCGACGGCTCTGTAGAAGAAGGTGGACGATGTACCGGATGTGCATGTAATATATTTGAACAATCTACTCTCGTACATACAGCAATGAAGCGCGTCAATGACTGGGCAAGTACAACTCAAACCGAACTTGCAGGCATATACCTTGCCACTGAATTTTTAAAAGACAAAGGCAGTGGACTTATATACTGTGACTCGCAGAGTGCACTCCTGGCATTGAACGCACATATTAGTGACACCCAGAAAATAGTCAGTGATATTCGAATGAATGTTTTAGCTGCTAAAGAAAACAGATTTGAAATTAAATTCCTATGGATACCATCACATGTTGGCATCTCAAGGCATGACACTGTTGATATGCTTGCAAAGACAGCCTGTAGAAAACCAGTGGTAGAAATTGATATGGGTATTTCATTAGCAGTGACAAAGAGAATACTTAAACAAATATCTAATGAAGATCTCACCGACCTAACAAATTCACAAAGACCTGAAAGCTGTAGCATTAAATATTATGATAGATATCGTGAGGAAACATTCACATATGGGACTAATAGAACAAGAACCCGGCAATGTGATGTTATAGTGGCCAGAATACGCCTGGGATATAGACGTATCTGGCAGCTTTCTCAAAACCCAAATGTCGAGTACACAATGTGTCAACTTTGTGAAAGAGAAAACATGCACTCTCTTGAACATTATATTGTAGAATGTCCCATACTGGCTGACTTTCGCCCCCCTGGGCTAAGGTATGCTGAACTTTGTAATTACTATATGAGTACTGGAACACTTGATGATATATTGGACTTGTACCCAAGATTGACCATGTAACAGAATAATTATACAATGTATGTGATGTAACTATATAACCTGAGCTTGTAAAAGCACCTTAATCGCCTTCAGTGATTAAGTGCTTAATTGCACACTAGGTTCTTTATCAGCTATCTCACCCTGTCAGAGTAAATGAGATAAATGTCTGTGAATGCATGTGTGTATATATGTATATGCGTGTGTATGTGTATGTATGGGTATAAAGTATATATGGAAGCTGATCAGAATTACATTTCACCTTTGTAAATGTACATTAATGACACTGTGTAGATGACACATCGAACACTTTATGTAAGGCATACATAAATCTGTGTATCTATGTATTTACGTATATAGGTTAGCTTAGCATTTTTAAAGCACCGACTCACCTTCAGTGGTTGATTGTTCAATAAACCCTTCAAATATATGTTTAACACATCTCTAACCCTGTCTATGGAGGACAGAAGAAAATGTATATATGCTGGTTAGCATTGTTAATGTGTGGCCACGTCTGTGGTAGAAAACAATAAAAAAAAAAAAAAAAAATTGTCGTATATCATGTTAGTGTGACTTTCTGTGTGTATTACAAATATTTGCACTGTGAAGTCACGTTAACGTGATGTATCAGTAAGAAAATCAGTAGGAGCCGTGAGGAGGATTCAAATCCTCTCACTTGGTACTCCCAAACACACATTTTAGAACTTGTGATTTCACTGTGCATTTGAGGAGAAACGTTGGAGGTACAACTACTGCACCATGATAATGCAACTCGACATACATTTCTATATCGTCCCTCGGTTATCTTCTAAAGAGGTTATCTTAAGATGATTTCGGGGCTTTTTAGTGTCCCCGCGGCCCGGTCCTCAACCAGGCCTCCATCCTCAGGAAGCAGCCTGTAACAGCTGACTAACGCCCAGGTACCTATTTTACTGCTAGGTAACAGGGGGCATAGGGTGAAAGAAACTCTGCCCATTGTTTCTCACCTGCGCCTGGGATCGAACCCAGGACCACAGAATCACAAGTCGAGCGTGCTGACAACTTGGCCGACCGGCTCCATACATCCAGTTGAATCCTATTTAATGCCAACAATTGTGTTTACACATCCAGTTGGTTCATCTTTAATGTCGTCAGTCTCATCCATATAACCATTGTCAATAATCTTGTCCGTACATCTTGTTGGTTCATCTTTAATGGTCAACTGATCCGAAGCTGTATCCCATTTGACACCTAGTACTTTCATCTTCTGGAGTTCCTTGTAGTAAGGAAATTCTGATTCGATCAGTTGATTTAAGATTGTAATATTGGAGGCCCACATCTAGACAGGCACATTTGCTACCAACAACTCTCGATTGCTCTCATGATATGTGTGTTTAGCAGTTCCTTTTCACTGCTGGTGGTTCCTTAGAAATTGTCCACATACAGGGTGTTGCTAATTATAGTTATATTTGGGCTATTAGACTTCTTAAAATGCGAATCTAAGGTTGCTTGTAGCAGAAATGGCGATAAAGTAGCACCAAACAAAACTGATGCAAACCTGTATGTGATTATTTCACTGTTTGCATCACCAGGAATCTTTGTCCATAGGAACTTGGTGTAGCAGTGGTCTTCTTCTTGGAGACCTAACCTTAGGAATGCCATTCCAATATCAGCTATGCATATAAGTTCCTATGCGAATCTTATATACACAAGGAGCACATTATACAGTCTTTGTGTTAGACTTGGACCTGTTTGAAGGCAGTAATTCAGCGAGTCACTATTTTTTTTGTCCTTAGCTCTGCAGCTAAACTTCAGGGAGCATTTTTCCGAAAATCCGAAGAAAAATGGAATATTTACGAAAAATTACGAAAAATACTACAACGTTGTGGCAACACTGTGCTGCAAACCGTTTTATGTTATCTTGATAAATAACGTAATTAGAGTCATATTTCCTGCTGCAAGTTTCCCCAATCCGGTCCTCGCGGCCTGGGTGCGCCGTGCGGTATTGTGTCTTACGTTGTAGAAGTCTAATATTTCGTAATAGCGTGGAAAATAGCGTGATATGCATGAAACTAATATAAACTCACTTATTGGCAACTGTCTCGTGTGAGGGAGATGTGGGGATAGGAGGCTCAGTCACTCTGTGTGTCCCTGAGGGAGTGGGTGTATCGTTGACGCGCTCTCCCAGAACAGCGCTCCCAAAATAGTTATTTGGGCTATTTGTACAGCAATATGACATACCAAACGAACAAGAGGAAAGCGCTGAAGGCTAGATGCATGCGAGCTCTCCGTAGAAGGTACTAGCTGGCCGCAATGCGTAGATCACGCACTGTGACGAGTGAAGAGTGTGGTGGCGTCTCCGCCAGCAGTGTGAGGGAGCTTCTCGCAGCCCGCGCGCCCCCCCCCCCACAATCCCACCTTCTGCCGCCTCACTTCTTGCACCAGCTACTCCTCATGCTGGACATACGGGACTGGTACTTTAGTAAGAAGGACAAGGAGATGCAGAAACCAACGAGACGCACCACCAAACCAAGAAAGGCCCCTGAGGGAGCTGACCCCGGGTATGGGGCAGGGCCCTACTAGTGCCACTGCAGTGCCACCTTCAGGACCCATATTTCTGACCAATTATATTAGGTTAGTATCTTTTAGTGTTATATTGTGGTATTACTTCATAAATATTTGTACATATATAACTGGTGGCAAATATTTAATTAATTTTATTATTTTTTTTTTTTAATAATTTTTTTTTCTTTTATTAATCAGGCGATCTTCATGGAACTTGCACACCATATTGAACCCATGCCTATCTACAAGGCTGCAAATTTTGAATGATATTGGTCGGCATCAACCTCACCCAAAGGTAGGTGAACTTTGACCTTCGTTTGTGGAGGTAAATATTTTACAACTATATCTCACTTCACAGCCTTTATTTATTATTCAATTTACATGAAACTTGCACAGTATATGTAGAGTTTATGCCTCTAAAAAATTATATAGCGTTTCTTATCTATGTAGATTTATTGATTTTATAAATATTGATATACATCATTTTGTTGCATACTTTTTTGGGAAATTTTAAAAATCTGTATTATTGCACTAAATACATCTGGGATAAAAATCCTTTAACAAATTCTTTATTATATAGTAAGGTCATAGCTAAGCGTCATAAAAATGATTTTGGTTCACAATTGTGGGCTGTGAAATTATTTGAATATTGTTGAAAAATTTTCTATTTTTTTTTTTCTCCTCTCTATTTAGGCTGAGATGCTGAAACTTGGCCCAGTTGCAGCATCTTTCACATGTATCAGGATAATAAATTTTGAATGCCCTACAACAACTTTCATATTTACAAACTAATGTTCCCTTCATGCTTATTGGGGTAGTAACTGAGTCTTTCAGTACTGTGTGGTGTGGCAAATAGTGTTCCTCCTTAGGGTCATCATTAGTTACAATTTCGATGAATATGTTATCGTGCTGTTCTTGGATTATATCATGGTAAAAATTTCAGGTTCTAAGGTTGTTTATTCAGGTGCAACACCTGAGACCTTAATTGGTTTTGTGCCATGAAATTATTTATTGGTAGGTGAAGATGATTCAGCTTCCATGGTAGCCTTACCCAGTATTGATTCTTTTTGAAAACCACTGAATCCAGGTATTGCTTGTATGTCCAGGCATTGTCCAGACTAGGTTGCTCAGGAACTATGCCTAAAGTTTCTAGATCCAACAATTTATGTTCAGGTGGATCAGATTCATTTTCAGACATGTCTCTGAACTTAGGTGGTGACCATTCTTCTCCTAGTCACACAACCATCACAGGGTTGACTTGTTTGTTGTCAATTGGTGTGGGCTTCCTCTGATTCAATTCTGGGCCCATGAGAAATTTACCTCCTGCATCAATAACAGGTACATTCCCTACTGGTTTGTACTTCTAGTGATGAATTGTGGTAATAGTCTACACTTACAAGTATTGCAATGTCGTTGAGGTGATCAGAAGTGATTTTATTATCAGTCAATTAGATTGCTTTTTCTTGTAGGAATTTGGCTGTTGTCCCTAGACTATGAGCATATAAGTCAGATGGAATTTTGTCAACTACTATGGCTTGTACAGGTCGGGAATAACCTCCTAAGTATACTAATGGTTGGACCACTTTGTAGTCTTTGGGTCCTGTGTGTGTCAGGAACTCTGATATGTTTAATTTTACCTGTCGAACACGTTTTAATTTTAAATCACCCGCCACTTTCTGTGTGAAAAACGTTTTTTTGGATCCTTGGTAAAATAATCCACGAGTGGTGACCTTAGTCCTTTTCTTTAGAACTAGTTGGGCAGTGGGCAAAGTCTCAGTATTGTCACACTTTGTTGATAGGACTCTTATACCCTGTTGTACTTTGTAGATCTGTACAGTGGTGGAAGTTTCTTTCTCCATGTTGGTTTTGGGAGACTTTGGCATATGTCTCCAGACAGTACTGTGGGATTTTGACCCTTATTGCACCTGTTGCAAGTGCACAGGGTGGTTGCACAGATATTGGGGTCATGTGACCTTAGGCAACTGGTGCATTTATGCAACTCATTTAGTCACTTTACATTTGTAGCGCGATCAGGGTAATTTGGGCAGTGATATATTGAATGCTATTCTTGGCAGAGCAAACACACTCTCCAGCCTACAGCACCGTCAGGAGTCATTGCCTTGGGTGATACAGTAACTGTAGGTTTAGAGAGACTCATGGCATATGTGCCCACATTGCCTTGTTTCCACCTTGTAGAGGAGGTAGGTGTTTTAAATTTTATTGGAGTACTGTGTGTACTCGTGACTTATTTTGGACTGTTAACGAAGGTTTAGTTGTTGGTTTACTGTATTCGCTTACAGTATGTTTTGCTACAGTACTATTATTATCTGTATTTGTTCGTTGTCTCTCTACAAAGAGCATAAACCTTCAGTAATATCCAGTACTGACAGGGAGGACTTGTTATGAAAGGTACACAACTTATCCAGTGTTTCACTAGGTAATTTGCGTCGTACAGTAAATGAAGGTAACCGACCAGGATTATTAAGATCAGCCTTAAGGTTGATTGCTTTGAGTAATACTCAAGATTCAATCTAAAGGTTTGGAGTGAGAGAGTATATCCAGCTATGGATGGTAAGTCCAACAATTTTTGGACTAAGAGCATAACAGCTTTCTTTATGTCAGCACAATTATGCTTAAGGAGCAAGACTGCGAGATGATAGCCGTCACTATTTAAATTTAAATTTGACACCACCTTTTCAGCCTCACCTTTAAGTTGACCCTGTCTTGTAAGTAAGTAAATTTGTTGATTTTAAGGATTGTAGGTTCAGAATTCACTAAGTCAACAAATCTATTTCAGAAGTTATCCTAACTTTCATTCTCAGTTCCAGAGAATGTGGATAAACTAGGTGAAGGCAGTTTAACTTATGGTTGTTGTGTGTTAGGGGAAGGTGTGGCTGTGGCTGTTGCCTTACACTGGATATTTATTTTGATGAAAGGATTTAACTAGGCTTGAACACCATCTTCGTACTTTGGCAGTTCAGCCATAATATCGTCTAATTCTGTTTCAGTTATATGTGTATATATGTATATATATATATATATATATATATATATATATATATATATATATATATATATATATATATATATATATATATATATATATAATATATATATATATTATATATATATATATATATATATATATATATATATATATATATATATATATATTATATATATATATATATATATATATATATATATATATATATATATATATATATATATATATATATATATATATTGTGGTGGAAGTATATATATTGTGACGATAATCTCTTCCCAGAGATTTAGCCTGCTCTTCTCTTCCTTCATCACGTTCTACACAATATCCAAGATACGTTTTACAGTGGCTTAAACGTATATATCAAGACAGCCACAAGCACCTGCAACTCCCCCTCCCCCCATTCCTGCACACCTGGTCGATGCGCCGAACCCTTCAACTGCCAAACTACTGGTGACCGGCCTCCCTGCATTCTCATTGGCCGTTCAAGAACACGCCACTTCAGTCCACCTCCAACCACATTGCTAGCCCAGGCAACGTCAGGATCACTGGCAGCCCGACTAGTCAGAATATCTCGTGCTCTCATGCTATGAACACGTATTTGACTCACCTCGTGTGATTAAGTAGAGACTTATAGCTAGCGCATATATTCCCAGCACCATCTCTTTATTATTCATTATTGTATGTCCTCCATGTCCCATTGTTCACTTAAATTCATTCTTTTTTATATTATTTTTCCACTTATTGTCTTACCCCCTTTGATCAGCCAAGGAATTGTCTTTATTTTACTTTGCTTTTTTTAGATTTATTAAATGTCATTATTTATTATTGTGTTTTGTGTCTCTTCCCTTACCTTAGCACAGATTACCAAACAAGCAGTCATTCTTTTTTTTTCCTTTTCTTTTTACTTTTTGTTTTTATATGTGGCCTGGCTTTGACATCTGCCAGTGGAAGACTGCCGAACACCCTACTCCACTACTTTACCGTCACAATATGTATATGTATGTATATATATATATATATATATATATATATATATATATATATATATATATATGTATATATATATATATATATATATATATATATATATATATATATATATATAATCTTTAGACAACACCCACCAGTGGGACTCGAACCCAGAAAGCACAACTATCTTCCAATAGCTGCCATAACTAGTATGCCTTAACCCACTACACCAAGTCAGACCCTTAAAAGAGATAGAGACTTCGAAGTATTTACCTCAAATATCTCCACCTCCCAAGGGCGCCAGATTAGTGAGGGGTCACTCAAGCATTTTTCATCAAGCCACTGTCAATGTGGGAGAACTCGTGTCTATGCTATTAGCACATACTTGCATGAACCACAAGAGAAGATTAACAATCTTTAGACAACACCCACCAGTGGGACTCGAACCCAGAAAGCACAACTATCTTCCAATAGCTGCCATAACTAGTATGCCTTAACCCACTACACCAAGTCAGACCCTTAAAAGAGATAGAGACTTCGAAGTATTTACCTCAAATATCTCCACCTCCCAAGGGCGCCAGATTAGTGAGGGGTCACTCAAGCATTTTTCATCAAGCCACTGTCAATGTGGGAGAACTCGTGTCTATGCTATTAGCACATACTTGCATGAACCACAAGAGAAGATTAACAATCTTTAGACAACACCCACCAGTGGGACTCGAACCCAGAAAGCACAACTATCTTCCAATAGCTGCCATAACTAGTATGCCTTAACCCACTACACCAAGTCAGACCCTTAAAAGAGATAGAGACTTCGAAGTATTTACCTCAAATATCTCCACCTCCCAAGGGCGCCAGATTAGTGAGGGGTCACTCAAGCATTTTTCATCAAGCCACTGTCAATGTGGGAGAACTCGTGTCTATGCTATTAGCACATACTTGCATGAACCACAAGAGAAGATTAACAATCTTTAGACAACACCCACCAGTGGGACTCGAACCCAGAAAGCACAACTATCTTCCAATAGCTGCCATAACTAGTATGCCTTAACCCACTACACCAAGTCAGACCCTTAAAAGAGATAGAGACTTCGAAGTATTTACCTCAAATATCTCCACCTCCCAAGGGCGCCAGATTAGTGAGGGGTCACTCAAGCATTTTTCATCAAGCCACTGTCAATGTGGGAGAACTCGTGTCTATGCTATTAGCACATACTTGCATGAACCACAAGAGAAGATTAACAATCTTTAGACAACACCCACCAGTGGGACTCGAACCCAGAAAGCACAACTATCTTCCAATAGCTGCCATAACTAGTATGCCTTAACCCACTACACCAAGTCAGACCCTTAAAAGAGATAGAGACTTCGAAGTATTTACCTCAAATATCTCCACCTCCCAAGGGCGCCAGATTAGTGAGGGGTCACTCAAGCATTTTTCATCAAGCCACTGTCAATGTGGGAGAACTCGTGTCTATGCTATAAGCACATACTTGCATGAACCACAAGAGAAGATTAACAATCTTTAGACAACACCCACCAGTGGGACTCGAACCCAGAAAGCACAACTATCTTCCAATAGCTGCCATAACTAGTATGCCTTAACCCACTACACCAAGTCAGACCCTTAAAAGAGATAGAGACTTCGAAGTATTTACCTCAAATATCTCCACCTCCCAAGGGCGCCAGATTAGTGAGGGGTCACTCAAGCATTTTTCATCAAGCCACTGTCAATGTGGGAGAACTCGTGTCTATGCTATTAGCACATACTTGCATGAACCACAAGAGAAGATTAACAATCTTTAGACAACACCCACCAGTGGGACTCGAACCCAGAAAGCACAACTATCTTCCAATAGCTGCCATAACTAGTATGCCTTAACCCACTACACCAAGTCAGACCCTTAAAAGAGATAGAGACTTCGAAGTATTTACCTCAAATATCTCCACCTCCCAAGGGCGCCAGATTAGTGAGGGGTCACTCAAGCATTTTTCATCAAGCCACTGTCAATGTGGGAGAACTCGTGTCTATGCTATTAGCACATACTTGCATGAACCACAAGAGAAGATTAACAATCTTTAGACAACACCCACCAGTGGGACTCGAACCCAGAAAGCACAACTATCTTCCAATAGCTGCCATAACTAGTATGCCTTAACCCACTACACCAAGTCAGACCCTTAAAAGAGATAGAGACTTCGAAGTATTTACCTCAAATATCTCCACCTCCCAAGGGCGCCAGATTAGTGAGGGGTCACTCAAGCATTTTTCATCAAGCCACTGTCAATGTGGGAGAACTCGTGTCTATGCTATGCTATCAGAATAAAACTGTTACTGAATAATTTT
>WNGS01055215.1:0-10587 GCA_020271785.1 Procambarus virginalis
CGTCAATTGTATCTTCTGAGTTTTGTCTGTAGGATAACGTTCCTATTACAAAATCTTGCAGGACCCTTTCCTCCATTTTATGAGCTGTGGAAAAGAAGTTCCTGTAAAATAGTGTAATAGGGGTACAGGTGTTGTGTTAGTTGTCTCTTCAAAGGTTCATGACGTTTCACCTTCCTTCTTATGATGTCTTCAACGAAACCATTGGAGAAGCCGTTGTTGACTAGGACCTGCCTTACCCTACAGAGTTCTTCATCGACTTACTTCCATCCTGAGCTGTGGCTGAGAGCACTTCTCAGCCTACTATTCAAGGCCCGATTTGCCTAATAAGCCATGTTTTCATGAATTAATATATTTTCTCTAATTTTTTTTTATGAAATGATAAAGCTACCCATTTCATTATGTATGAGGTCAATTATTTTATTGGAGTTAAATTAACGTAGATATATGACCGAACCTAACCAACCCTACCTAACCTATCTTTATAGGTTAGGTTAGGTTAGGTCGCCGAAAAAGTTAGGTTAGGTTAGGTAGGTTAGGTAGTCGAAAAACAATTAATTCATTAAAACTGGCTTATAGGCAAATCGGGACTTGCATAGTAGGATGAGAAGTGCATTCTGGCGACTAGGTACGACATATATATATATATATATGTCGACATATATATATATGTCGTACTCGACATATATATATGTCGTACCTAGTAGCCAAAAAGCACTTCTCAGCCTACTATGCAAGGCCATTTGCCTAATAAGCCAAGTTTTCATGAATTAATGTTTTTTCCGACTACCTAACCTAACCTAACTTTTTCGGCTACCTAACCTAACCTAACCTATAAGATAGGTTAGGTTAGGTTAGGTAGGGTTGGTTAGGTTCGGTCATATATCTACGTTAACTTTAACTCCAATAGAAAGAAATTGACCTCATACATCATGAAATGGGTAGCTTTATCATTTCATAAGGAAAAAATTAAAGAAAAATGTTAATTCAGGAAAATTTGGCTTATTAGGCAAATCGGGCTTGCATAGTAGGCTGAGAAGTGCGTTCTGGCTACTAGGTAGGACATATATATATATATATATATATATATATATATATATTATATATATTATATATATATATATTATATTATATATATATATGTCGTACCTAGTAGCCAGAACGCACTTCTCAGCCTACTATGCAAGGCCCGATTTGCCTAATAAGCCAAGTTTTTCATGAATTAATTTTTTTCGACTACCTAACCTACCTTGGATACCTTGAGGATACCTTGAGGTGCTTCCGGGGCTTATCGTCCCCGCGGCCCGGTCATCGACCAGGCCTCCTGGTTGCTGGACTGATCAACCAGGCTGTTGGACGCGGCTGCTCGCAGCGTGACGTATGAGTCACAGCCTGGTTGATCAGGTATCCTTTGGAGGTGCTTATCCAGTTCTCTCTTGAACACTGTGAGGGGTTTGCCAGTTATGTCCCTTATGTGTAGTGGAAGCGTGTTGAACAGTCTCGGGCCTCTGATGTTGATAGAATTCTCTCTCAGAGTACCAGTTGCACCTCTGCTTTTCAACGGGGGTATTCTGCACATCCTGCCATGTCTTCTGGTCTCATGTGATGTTATTTTCTCATGTTAGGTTAGGTTAGACCTAACCTAACCTAACGTAACTTTTTCGGCTACCTAACCTAACCTAACATACAGAGATTTTTTAGGTTAGGTTAGGTAGGGTTGGTTAGGTTCGGTCATATATCTACGTTAATTTTAACTCCAATAAAAATAAATTGACCTCATACATAATGAAATGGGTAGCTTTATCATTTCATAAGAAAAAAATTAGAGAAAATATATTAATTCATGAAAACATGGCTTATTAGGCAAATCGGGCCTTGCATAGTAGGCTGAGAAGTGCGTTCTGGCTACTAGGTACGACATATATATATATATATATATATATATATATATATATATATATATATATATAT
Organism: Procambarus virginalis; assembly: GCA_020271785.1. Taxonomy (NCBI): domain Eukaryota; kingdom Metazoa; phylum Arthropoda; class Malacostraca; order Decapoda; family Cambaridae; genus Procambarus; species Procambarus virginalis. The sequence continues at coordinate 1,969 of WNGS01055215.1, forward strand.
ATATATATATATACTTTTTTACTTTTATATATATATATATATATATATATATATATATATATATATATACACACACACACACATATATATATATGTCGTACCTAGTAGCCAGAACTCACTTTTTGGCCTACTATGCAAGGCCCGATTTGCCTAATAAGCCAAGTTTTCCTGAATTAATATATTTTCCCTAATTTTTTTCTGATGAAAAGATAAAGCTACCCATTTCATTATGTATGAGGTCAATTTTTTTTCATTGGAGTTAAAATTAACGTAGATATATGACCGAACCTAACCAACCCTACCTAACCTAACCTAACCTATTTTTATAGGTTAGGTTAAGTTAGGTAGCCGAAAAAGTTAGGTTAGGTTAGGTTAGGTAGGTTAGGTAGTCGAAAAACAATTAATTCATGAAAACTTAGCCTATTAGGCAAATCGGGCCTTGCATAGTAGGCTGACAAGTGCGTTCTGGCTACTAGGTACGACATATATATATATATATATATATATATATATATATATATATATATATATATATATATGTCGTACCTAGTAGCCAGAACGCACTTCTCAGCCTACTATGCAAGGCCCGATTTGCCTAATAATCCAAATTTTCATGAATTAATTGTTTTTCGACTACCTAACCTACCTAACCTAACCTAACCTAACTTTTTCGGCTACCTAACCTAACCTAACCTATAAAGATAGGTTAGGTTAGGTTAGGTAGGGTTGGTTAGGTTCGGTCATATAACTACGCTAATTTTAACTCCAATAAAAAAAATTGACCTCATACATAATGAAATGGGTAGCTTTATCATTTCATAAGAAAAAAATTACAGAAAATATAATAATTCATGAAAACTTGGCTCATTAGGCACATCGGGCCTTGCACAGTAGGCTGAGAAGTGCGTTCTGGCTACTAGGTACGACATATATATATATATATATATATATATATATATATATATATATATATATATATATATATATATATATATATATATATATATATCACTAAGAACTCTTTCACCCGGCCAGGATTCGAACCCATGCCGTTCAGGATCACCCCTAAACGTACACAGTACCGTGACCACCGCACCAATGATCGTCTAATAATGATTGGTCAGTCTTGGCGCTTATTAACTAAGCTCCCTGACTGACCAATCCCCGACGACACTCATCCATGAGTGTCGTCGGGGATTTTTTATAGCCTCGGGGATTTTTATTTTATTGGGTTTTTATTGATTTTTATTGGGGATTTTTATAGCCTCGGCTATCACTTCCTTTTGTCCGGTCGTGATGGTCAAGTGGTTTAAGGCATCCTTGTACATACCAGTTGCGTTGCTCCTGGGAGTATGGGTTCGAGTCACTTCTGGGGTGTGAGTTTTCAGTTGTATCTAGTCCTGGGGACCATTCAGGCTTGTTTGCATTTGTGTTCCTCACGTGTTGCCCCCAAAAATGAGGTGATTTGATAAAATGCTATGCCCAAGATTACCATCCGAGTGCCGGCGGGGAAGTGGTTCATATAGCCTCGTCTATCACTTCCTTTTGTCCGGTCGTGATGGTCAAGTGGTTTAAGGCGTCCTTGTACATACCAGTTGCGTTGCTCCTGGGAGTAGGGGTTCGAGTCACTTCTGGGGTGTGAGTTTTCAGTTGTATCTAGTCCTGGGGACCATTCAGGCTTGTTTGCATTTGTGTTCCTCACGTGTTGCCCCAAAAATGAGGTGATTTGATAAAATGCTATGCCCAAGATTACCATCCGAGTGCCGGCGGGGAAGTGGTTCATATAGCCTCGGCTATCACTTCCTTTTGTCCGGTCGTGATGGTCAAGTGGTTTAAGGCATCCTTGTACATACCAGTTGCGTTGCTCCTGGGAGTATGGGTTCGAGTCACTTCTGGGGTGTGAGTTTTCAGTTGTATCTAGTCCTGGGGACCATTCAGGCTTGTTTGCATTTGTGTTCCTCACGTGTTGCCCCAAAAAATGAGGTGATTTGATAAAATGCTATGCCCAAGATTACCATCCGAGTGCCGGCGGGGAAGTGGTTCATATAGCCTCGGCTATCACTTCCTTTTGTCCGGTCGTGATGGTCAAGTGGTTTAAGGCGTCCTTGTACATACCAGTTGCGTTGCTCCTGGGAGTATGGGTTCGAGTCACTTCTGGGGTGTGAGTTTTCAGTTGTATCTAGTCCTGGGGACCATTCAGGCTTGTTTGCATTTGTGTTCCTCACGTGTTGCCCCAAAAATGAGGTGATTTGATAAAATGCTATGCCCAAGATTACCATCCGAGTGCCGGCGGGGAAGTGGTTCATATAGCCTCGGCTATCACTTCCTTTTGTCCGGTCGTGATGGTCAAGTGGTTTAAGGCGTCCTTGTACATACCAGTTGCGTTGCTCCTGGGAATATGGTTCGAGTCACTTCTGGGGTGTGAGTTTTCAGTTGTATCTAGTCCTGGGGACCATTCAGGCTTGTTTGCATTTGTGTTCCTCACGTGTTGCCCCAAAAAATGAGGTGATTTGATAAAATGCTATGCCCAAGATTACCATCCGAGTGCCGGCGGGGAAGTGGTTCATATAGCCTCGGCTATCACTTCCTTTTGTCCGGTCGTGATGGTCAAGTGGTTTAAGGCGTCCTTGTACATACCAGTTGCGTTGCTCCTGGGAGTATGGGTTCGAGTCACTTCTGGGGTGTGAGTTTTCAGTTGTATCTAGTCCTGGGGACCATTCAGGCTTGTTTGCATTTGTGTTCCTCACGTGTTGCCCCAAAAAATGAGGTGATTTGATAAAATGCTATGCCCAAGATTACCATCCGAGTGCCGGCGGGGAAGTGGTTCATATAGCCTCGGCTATCACTTCCTTTTGTCCGGTCGTGATGGTCAAGTGGTTTAAGGCGTCCTTGTACATACCAGTTGCGTTCATGTACATACCATTCAGGCTTGTTTGCATATATATATATATATATATATATATATATATATATATATATATATATATATATATATATATATATATATATATTTATATATATATATATATATATATATATATAAATGAAAACTCACACCCCAGAAGTGACTCGAACCCATACTCCCAGGAGCAACGCAACTGGTATGTACAGGGACGCCTTAAACCACTTGACCATCACGACCGGACATAAGGAAGTGATAGCCGAGGCTATATGAACCACTTCCCCGCCGGCACCTGGATGGTTAGGTTCCTGGATGATCACTTCCTGCACCTGGATGATCACTGCTGTAACACTGTTCACATGTGCCTCCAATAGCAACTGATTGACACATTTTACCACAAATGCCATCAATACATTTGATATCACAAATATAATCAGTGAGAAAGGTGACTAAGAAACACTTGTAGATTTCGTTGTGCAAGCACCGTGTGAATATTTACCAACACGCTTTAACATTTTGGCTCTTCAAAGAAAGAAGAATCAGACTCCCATCTGCTATGAATCACAATAAAGATAAATAATATATATTGACGAATACATGGTATTTGAAATCTTCATATACTTAACATTCATATCAGTACACCAAATCAGTATACCAGGAGAGACAAGAATTTGGAGTTGCAGTTTAGGCAGGAAATCCTATTGGTAGAGACTCAAACGTGCGATGAAGTTTACAAACACAGATGGTAGACATTCAACAATCTTTTGAACACATCCTTGCTGATGATGGACGGCATGTCATCATACATTCAGATTACAAAACTATCATTGGAAACAAGCAACAAAAGCACATAAGAGCACATTGTCACGTGCTCGTCTAATAAGGCTCGAGAATAGCAAAGTATCCCATTAATTCTCCCACCCCCTCCATACATGTGGTATAGAACGAGGATAAGGAAAGTGGAACCGTCTAATTCCCAAGTATATTTACAAAGCCGGACACACAATTAAAACACTTAACAGACAAGCTAGTACACCACGTGGCTCGATCTGAAGGAACAGAGACACGGGTAAGAATTAATTAAGGATTAAACCAATATGAGTTCCACACACTGGAACGGACAATGAAATAGGCTTACACGCACACTAAAATAAAGCACTTGAAACTTACCCTACTTACACAAAGATTGATTGATGAAGATTAAGACACCCAAAAGGTGGCACGTGCACGAATAGCCCGTAAGTGGTGGCCCTTTTGAGCCATTACCAGTACCAATAGATGATACTGGAGATCTGTGGAGGTGCGGCTGCACCCTTCGTGACGAGAGATGTCTCCCGTACTTACACAAAACAAAACTCTATACTTAAACCTAGTAGCCACATGGCTTCCACAGAACTTCAATGCACCATCCTCGACCTAGCACCGCACGTGAATGAGAGGGAAGCATTGATTGATTGATAAAGATTAAGCCACCCAAAAGGAGGCACGGGCATAAATAGCCCGTAAGTGGTACAATTTTTTTTTGTTCAGTAATTCTTTTTAGTATTCGGAGGTTGCATTTAATCGTCAAGCTGTTATCGCGGGGGAGGATACTGCTTGACAGTCTTTATGAGGGTGTCCAGCTGCTGGACACCTTTGTTGACCAGGAGAGTGGCTGTGTTGATGGCTTCAGGGTGGCCACTGCAAGATCCAGGAATCCTTAAAGCTCTTCTAAGGTCGTTGGTTGTTTCACATTCCAGACGATAGTGAAGTAATGGTTTTTCTGTGACAGTTTGGCAGAAGATGCACTCTCTCTGTCGGGGTTCACCAATCTCCCAGTTGCATCTGTAACCTAGACGTAGTCTATATAACCTGACTGCTATTTTCCTGTGGATTCCTTTTGGGATATTTAACCTTTCTAATTTGGTTGCCTGAAGATACCATGTTGCAGAGGGCGAACCTTCAGCTATTCTCTGGTGTAGGTAGTTTTTTGGTGATGATGTTTTTTATGTTCTCTAGGCTGGGTTGAATTGTTCTATGTATCACTGGATGACGAGTTGCCAATTTAGCAATTTCATCAGCTTTCTCATTTAATGGGATTGCAACATGGGATGGGATCCAGTTTAAGGTTATGTTGAGTCCTTTGCCTTTAGCGACTGCTCCAAGATACAAAATGGTGGTAATTATTTCCACGTTATCTTTCCACTGTTTTTGTCCTAGTATTTGAAGTGCAGCTTTTGAGTCTGTGTGTATGATTGCATTTTGAGTGTTTTGTGCAATCACATATGCAAATGCCTGTTGTATGGCAAACAGCTCAGTTCGGGTTGATGATACTAGTCCTCCCAGTCTCCAGTATCCCTGTACGCTGGCCGTGCAAAGAGCAGCGCCAGCACTCTCATATTCTGTGTCAACCGATCCGTCTGTGAAGATGTGGGTGGCTCCTGCTACTGCAATGCTATTCATTTCCTCTTCTATTATGCGCCTTAGGATTGTTGGATCATAGGCTGCCTTCTTCACTGGGAGACTTTCTATTACTATTTTGAAAGTAGGCTCTTCCCACGGTGTGGAAGGAGTGTAATTTGGGTGTGGTTGATCACCCTCTCTATCAAGAATCATGCTTTTTAAATGTAGTCTGTTTAGGACTTTTCTTGCTCTTGCAGCCCAAGAGTTTCCATTGTTTTAGCCTAGTCCAACCACCAAGGCCTGCCGTACTGGGATTGGATCAGGAAAAATAATTATCTTACTGATAATTGTAGCTGTCTTTTGTGATATTCTTTCTTGAAGAGAGGGCAAACCCGTCTCCAGTCTAAGAGTTTCAAGCCTGATCCACAGGGGGGCTCCCAGTGCGGCTCTCATAGCGTTGTTTTAGGCAACTTCAAGCTTTTTCCACTGTTGGTGTGATAGATTTGTGAGTGCAGGTGCGGCATAATCGATCACTGATCTGACTGCCTGTACATAGTATGTGTGAAGGACTTGCAGATTGGCTCCTCCAGAGAGGGAGGTTAGCGACCTGAGGAGTGCCGGGCCGCAGTTCGCTCTCTCAAGTAAGTGACCTCAGCATTAAAATTCATGTGTGTGTCCAGGATTATTCCTAGATACTGACAGGTGTCCACTCATTCAATTGGTTGACCCTGTACTGTGAGTTGGATGTTAGGCTTCGCTATTTTTATGGGCATGGCTTTTGACTTTGAGGGGTTGAGTTTGATACCAATCTGTTTTGCCTCTTTACTGATGCAGTCTAAGCATTTGGGTGCAAGGCACGCCACATCCCTTCCTTTTATGATGATGACAAAGTCGTCCGCATAGTTTAGTAGCCTGCAGTGATGTGGAACTTTCAACCTCATTATTCTTTCCATTAAATAGTTGAAGAGAAGAGGGCTGAGAATACCTCCTTGCGGTGTACCATTTTCATGTCTTTTGTACTCAGAGACTGTGCCATGAAGTTTTACTCTTGCTTCTCTGTTTATGAGACAGTTTTTGGTCCAGGAGAACAGGTTGCCTCTGACCTCTCTGTCACTGAGGCAGCAGAGAATAGCTGGGGCGCTAACCAGTTCAAAGGCTTTTTCGAGGTCCAGGAATATCAGCATTCCTGGTCTGTCATTCAAGTGGGCTAACAGAGTTGTAATACATTCCACTGTGCCAACCCCTCTTCTATAGGCATACATATCATGGTGCAGTTTAGGCATTTTCCACTCCAGTTTGTTGAGTGCCATTCTGTCAGCCGTCTTGGCTGCACAGCTTTGGAGAGAGATGGGCCTGGGATTAGCTGGATCTTTGGGTTTTGGGATCGGCACTATGTCTTCTCTATTCCAAGCAGAAGGTCTAGTTTGAGAAGTCCAGGCTAAATTAATTAACCTTAGGTATGCAGCGTCTCCCTCTGGGCCGAGGTTTCTAATCATTTTATAGGTTATTTTGTCGGCTCCAGGGGATGTATCCTTGGAGTTTTTCTTAGCCCGATTGAGCTCATCCAGTGTGAAGGGGGCATTAGTGTCAGAGACTTTTTTTCACATGCTGTAAGGGTTCTGTGCCACCTTTCTTCCTCTAGTCCGGTCTATACTGCTAATACATCTGGTGGAAGTTGATTGCTGGCTGCTCTCGCTGCAAACCTGGTTGCCAGTACTTCGGCTTCCTGTTGAGGATCCTTGGGGTGTGGGCTTCAGGTGTTTTATTCCCTTTGGCCCGGTGAATTTGCTGCCACATCTCTCCGAGAGAGGTGTGTTCATTCAGGTGTGAACACCATTCCAGCCACTTTTGTTCGTTTATTAGTCTGGTCTCTTGATGCACATGTTCCTTGACCTCACAAAGTAAGGTCCTGTTGCAGTCACTTGGCTGCTTTTTGTATAGTTTTCTTGTTTTGTTGAGTCTATGGTTGATTTCTTTGACACGTTCACAATAGTACTAATGATCTTTATGGTGTCCGGTGGACTGTTTTTTCAGTGGGATTGAGTGGTTGGCTGCATTTTGAATCGCTTTGACAAATTCTTGGTCTATCTGATTAATGTCTTCGGGAAGATCATAGTTTCTATGCCACTCGGAGATGAGGTTTTGAAATCGGTCTCAGTTTGCTAAAGCAAAGTTCCAGGCTTCAGATGGAGGTGGAGATGGGGTGGGTAGGTCTAACTTAAGATCAATTTGGACCCCATAGTGGTCGCTTGTGGGTGTGGGCTCAACTGACCATGTTGCTGCATCTCTTAGGGAGGCTGAAACGAAGGTAAGGTCTAGTCTACCTCCTTGGATGTGGGTAGGTTCATTCTTGTTTAGGATTTGGATTTCTGGTAGCTGGTCTAGTAGATGTGTAATATGAATGCCGGCTTCATTTGTTGTGTTCGAACCCAGTGCCAATCGATGATGGGCATTAAAATCTCCACAAATGATTGTGTTTGTTATTGTCGCGTGTCCAAATAACACAGAGAGATCCATTTCGGCATGTGGAGACCTGTATGTATTAAACATTTCAAGTTTGTCGTGTCTTAGCTCAATGGTTACTCCCATTACCTCTGTCTCTGCTCCACAATCGGGTGGGCTGGTTATGGATTTGGAGATCAGGTCACATTTTACATAGATTGCACATCCCCTGGATTGCCCATTGATCCATGGAAGGAAGAAGTCTCGATAGCCTGAGATTTTAGGTTCTACTCCGGCTCGAAGCAAGCTCGTCTGTAGTATCAGGATGTCCATACCCTTGGTTGCTGCTATGCATTGCAAGTGTTGCAATTAAGTGCGCAGTCCTTGCGCAGTCCTTGCGCATTCCATTGCAGGATCTTTAGACCTCTAGGTTCTTGAAATTTGCTGATAATTCCGTGGTATCTATGAAGTCTGATGAACACGCCATGGAAGTTGCAATTGGTGTATAGGTTCTTAGTGGACCTGAAATTGACTCATCAATGTTGCTTTCCGACGAGCTGGACTCTATCTGTTTTTTACGGGGGTGTCTCCTGCCCTGCTGTCTTGAAGGTGAGGATATTACATTTTCGAATTTCTTGAGCTTGTGCTCAATTGTCTTCCGAGTCTCTGTGGTTTGCTTGATTCCATGTGATGACAGCAGACTTTCGATCAATACGGTGACCAAAGTTTTGAACATTGGCCAGAGAGCGTCCAGTTCTGTGTGAGCACTATTAATGCTGTGCAGGTTTGGGGCCTGGTATCTTTTTGACCCTTCTCAGTGGTAACTTTGACACTGGAATTGTTTATTCTTATTGGCCCCAGTGTGCTTACTGGATGAAATGGGAGGGCGACTG
>WNGS01055222.1:38478-54459 GCA_020271785.1 Procambarus virginalis
CTTCATCCTCGTGGTTAGTCTTCACCCCCGTGGTTAGTCTTCACCCTCGTGGTTAGTCTTCAGTCCTGTGGTTCGTCTTCACCCCCGTGGATAGTCTTCATCCCCGTGGTTAGTCTTCAATCCCGTGGTTAGTCTGCACCCTCATAGTTAGTCTTCACCCTCGTGGTTAGTCTTCAAACACGTGGCTAGTCTTCACCTCGTGGTTAGTTTTCAGCCCTGTGGTTAGTTTCACCTCGTGGTTAGTCTTAACCCCTGTGGTTAGTCGTCAGTCCCGTGGTTAGTCTTCACCCCGTGGTTAGTCTTCACCCCGTGGTTAGTCTTCACCCTGTGGTTAGTCTTCACCCTCGTTGTTAGTCTTCACCCCCGTGGTTAGTCTTCACCCCTGTGGTTAGTCTCACCTCGTGGTTAGTCTTCACCCCAGTGATTAGTCTTCACCCCTGTGGTTATTCTTCAGTCCCGTGGTTAGTCTTCACCCTCATAGTTAGTCTTCACCCTCGTGGTAGTCTTCATCCCCGTAGTTAGTCTTCACCCCGTGGTTAGTCTTCAGCCCGTGGTTAGTCTTCACCCCCTTGGTTAGTCTTCAACCCCGTGGGTAGTCTTCGCCGTCATGGTAGTCTTCACCCTCATGGTTAGTCTTCACCTTCGTGGTTAGTCTTCAGCCCTGTGGTTAGTCTTCACCCTAATGGTTAGTCTTCCCCCGGTGGTAGTCTTCACCCTCGTGGTTAGTCTTCACCCCCGTGGTTAGTCTTCACCCTCGTGGTTAGTCTTCAGTCCTGTGGTTCGTCTTCACCCCCGGGATAGCTTCATCCCCGTGGTTAGTCTTCAGTCCCGTGGTTAGTCTTCACCCTCATAGTTAGTCTTCACCCTCGTGGTTAGTCTTCACCCCGTGGTTAGTCTTCACCCTCGTGGTTTGTCTTCACCCCCGTGGTTAGTCTTCACCCCTGTGGGTTAGTCTCTTCACCCTCGTGGTTATTTTCACCCCCGTGGTTAGTCTTCTCCCCTGTGGTTAGTCTTCACCCTCGTGGTTAGTCTTCACCCCTGTTAGTTTTCACTTTCGTGGTTAGTCTTCACCCCCGTGATTAGTCTTCACCCCTGTGGTTATTCTTCAGTCCCGTGGTTAGTCTTCACCCTCATAGTTAGTCTTCACCCTCGTGGTTAGTCTCACCCCCGTGGTTAGTCTTCACCCCCGGGTTAGTCTTCAGCCCCGTGGTTAGTTCACCCCCGTGGTTAGTGTCACCCCCGTGGTTAGTCTCACTCTCGTGGTTAGTCTTCACCCCTGTGGTTAGTGTTCACCCCCGTGGATAGTCTTCACCCCGTGGTTAGTCTTCACCCTCGTGGTTAGTCTTCACCCCCGTGGTTAGTCTTCACCCTCGTGGTTAGTCTTCAGTCCCGTGGTTAGTCTTCACCCTCGTGGTTAGTCTTCACCCCCGTGGTGTAGTCTTCACCCCCGTGTTAGTCTTCACCCTCTTGGTTAGTTTTCAGCCCGTGGTTAGTCTTCACTTACGTGGTTAGTCTTCACTCGTGGTTAGTTTTCAGCCCCGTGGTTAGTCTTCACCCCCGTCGTTAGTTCTTCACCCCGTGGTAGTCTTTACGCCCGTGGGTAGTCTTCACCCTCGTGGTTAGTCTTCACCCCCGTGGTTAGTCTTCAGTCCTGTTGTTAGTCTTCACCCCGTGGTTAGTTTTCACACCGTGGTTAGTCTTCAGTCCCGTGGTTAGTCTTCACCTTCGTGGTTAGTCTTCACCCCCGTGGTTAGGCTTCAGTCCCGTGGTTAGTCTTCGCCCTCATAGTTCGTCTTCACCCTCATGGTTAGTCTTCACCTTCGTGGTAGTTCAGCTCCAGCCCTGTGGTTAGTCTTCCCCTAATGGTATAGTCACCCCCGTGGGTGTAGTCTTCACCCTCGTGGTTAGTCTTCACCCCCGTGGTTAGTGTTTCACCCCTGGTTAGTCTTAGTCTCCCCTCTGGTTAGTCTACACCCCCGTGGTTTGTGTTCACCTCCGGGATAGTCTTCACCCTCGTGGTTAGTCTTCACCCCCGGGTTAGTCTTCACCCCTCGTGGGTAGTCTTCAATCCCGTGGTTAGTCTTCACCTCTGTGGTTATTCTTCAGTCCCGTGTTTAGTCTTCACCCTCATAGTTAGTCTTCACCCTCGTGGTTAGTCTTCACCCCCCGTGGTTAGTCTTCACCCCCGTGGTTAGTCTTGACCCTCGTGGTTAGTTTTCAGCCACGTGGTTAGTCTTCACCTAAGTGGTTAGTCTTCATCACCCCGTGGTTAGTCTTCACCCCCGTGGTTAGTCTTCTCCCTCGTGGTTAGTTTTCAGCCACGTGGTTAGTCTTCACCTAAGTGGTTAGTCTTCACCCCCGTGGTTAGTCGTCACCTCCGTGGTTAGTCTTCACCATAATGGTTAATCTTCACCCTCGTGGTTAGTCTTCACCCCCGTGGTTAGTCTTCACCCCTGTGGTTAGTCTTCACCCTCGTGGTTAGTTTTCAGCCCTGTGGTTAGTCTTCACCTCCGTGGTTAGTCTTCACCCTCGTGGTTAGTTTTCAGCCCCGTGGTTAGTCTTCACCTCCGTGGTTAGTCTTCACCTTCGTGGTTAGTTTTCAGTCCCGTGGTTAGTCTTCACCCCCGTGGTTAGTCTTCACCCTCGTGGTTAGTCTTCACCCTTGTGGTTAGTCTTCAGTCCCATTGTTAGTCTTCGCCCTCGTGGTTAGTCTTCACCCCCGTGGTTAGTCTTCACCCTCGTAGTTTGTCTTCAGTCCCGTGGTTAGTCTTCACCCTCGTGGTTAGTCTTCACCCCCGTGGTTAGTCTTCACCCCTGTGGTTAGTCTTCACCCTCGTGGTTATTCTTCACCCCCGTGGTTAGTCTTCTCCCCTGTGGTTAGTCTTCACCCTCGTGGTTAGTCTTCACCCCTGTGGTTAGTCTTCACCTTCGTGGTTAGTCTTCACCCTCGTGGTTAGTCTTCACCTCCGTGGTTAGTCTTCACCCTTGTGGTTAGTCTTCAGTCCTGTGGTTCGTCTTCACCCCCGTGGTTAGTCTTCATCCCCGTGGTTAGTCTTCACTCCCGTGGTTAGTCTTCACCCTCATAGTTAGTCTTCACCCTCGTGGGTTAGTCTTCACCACCGTGGTTAGTCTTAACCCCCTTGGTTAGTCTTCAACCGCGTGGTTAGTTTTCAGCCCCGTGGTTAGTCTTCACCTCCGTGGTTAGTCTTCACCCTCGTGGTTAGTTTTCAGCCCCGTGGTTAGTGTTCACCTCCGTGGTTAGTCTTCACCCTCGTGGTTAGTTTTCAGCCACGTGGTTAGTCTTCAACCCCGTGGTTAGTCTTCACCCTCGTGGTTAGTCTTCACCCCCGTGGTTAGTCTTCAGTCCCGTTGTTAGTCTTCACCCCCGTGGTTAGCCTTCACTCCCGTGGTTAGTCTTCAGCCCCGTGGTTAGTCTTCACCCCCGTGCTTAGTCTTCACCCCCGTGGTTAGTCTTCAGTCCCGTGGTTAGTCTTCACCCCCGTGGTTAGTCTTCACCCCCGTGGTTAGTCTTCAGTCCCGTGGTTAGTCTTCGCCGTCATGGTTAGTCTTCACCCTCATGGTTAGTCTTCACCTTCGTGGTTAGTCTTCAGCCATGTGGTTAGTCTTCACCCTATTGGTTAGTCTTCACCCCCGTGGTTAGTCTTCACCCTCGTGGTTAGTCTTCACCCCCGTGGTTAGTGTTCACCCCTGTGGTTAGTCTTCACCCTCGTGGTTAGTCTTCACCCCCGTGGTTAGTCTTCACCCTCGTGGTTAGTTTTCAGCCCTGTGGTTAGTCTTCACCTCCGTGGTTAGTCTTAACCCCTGTGGTTAGTCGTCAGTCCCGGGGTTAGTCTTCACCCCCGTGGTTAGTCTTCACCCCCGTGGTTAGTCTTCACCCTCGTGGTTAGTCTTCAGCCCCGTGGTTAGTCTTCACCCCCGTGGTTAGTCTTCACCCTCGTGGTTAGTCTTCACCCCCGTGGTTAGTCTTCACCCCCGTGGTTAGTCTTCACCCTCGTGGTTAGTCTTCACCCCCGTGGTTAGTGTTCACCCCTGTGGTTAGTCTTCACCCTCGTGGTTAGTCTTCACCCCCGTGGTTAGTCTTCACCCTCGTGGTTAGTCTTCAATCACGTAATTAGTCTTCACCCCCGTGGTTAGTCTTCACCTCCGTGGTTAGTGTTCACCCTCGTGGTTAGTTTTCAGCCACGTGGTTAGTCATCACCTCCGTGGTTATTCTTCACCCCCTTGGTTAGTCTTCATTATAATGGTTAGTCTTCACCCTCGTGGTTAGTCTTCACCCCTGTGGTTAGTGTTCACCCCCGTGGTTAGTCTTCATCCTCGTGGTTAGTCTTCACCCCCGTGGTTAGTCTTCACTCTCGTGGTTAGTCTTCAGTCCTGTGGTTCGTCTTCACCCCCGTGGATAGTCTTCATCCCCGTGGTTAGTCTTCAGTCCCGTGGTTAGTCTTCACCCTCATAGTTAGTCTTCACCCTCGTGGTTAGTCTTCAAACACGTGGCTAGTCTTCACCCTCGTGGTTAGTTTTCAGCCCTGTGGTTAGTCTTCACCTCCGTGGTTAGTCTTAACCCCTGTGGTTAGTCGTCAGTCCCGTGGTTAGTCTTCACCCCCGTGGTTAGTCTTCACCCCTGTGTTTAGTCTTCACCCTCGTGGTTAGTCTTCACGCCAGTGATTAGTCTTCACCCCTGTGGTTATTCTTCAGTCCCGTAGTTAGTCTTCACCCTCATAGTTAGTCTTCACCCCCGTGGTTAGTCTTCGCCGTCATGGTTAGCCTTCACCCTCATGGTTAGTCTTCACCTTCGTGGTTAGTCTTCAGCCCTGTGGTTAGTCTTCACCCTAATGGTTATTCTTCACCCCCGTGGTTAGTCTTCACCCTCGTGGTTAGTCTTCACCCCCGTGGTTAGTCTTCACCCCTGTGGTTAGTCTTCACCCTCGTGGTTATTCTTCTCCCCCGTGGTTAGTCTTCTCCCCTGTGGTTAGTCTTCACCCTCGTGGTTAGTCTTCACCCCTGTGGTTAGTCTTCACCTTCGTGGTTAGTCTTCACCCCCGTGATTAGTCTTCACCCCTGTGGTTATTCTTCAGTCCCGTGGTTAGTCTTCACCCTCATAGTTAGTCTTCACCCTCGTGGTTAGTCTTCACCCCCGTGGTTAGTCTTCACCCCCGTGGTTAGTCTTCAGCCCCGTGGTTAGTCTTCACCCCCGTGGTTAGTGTTCACCCCCGTGGTTAGTCTTCACTCTCGTGGTTAGTCTTCACCCCTGTGGTTAGTGTTCACCCCCGTGGATAGTCTTCACCCCCGTGGTTAGTCTTCACCCTCGTGGTTAGTCTTCACCCCCGTGGTTAGTTTTCACCCTCGTGGTTAGTCTTCAGTCCCGTGGTTAGTGTTCACCCTCGTGGTTAGTCTTCACCCCCGTGGTTAGTCTTCATCCCCGTGGTTAGTCTTCACCCTCTTGGTTAGTTTTCAGCCCCGTGGTTAGTCTTCACCCCCGTGGTTAGTCTTCACCCTCGTGGTTAGTCTTCACCCCGTGGTTAGTCTTCACCCTCGTGGTTAGTCTTCAGTCCCGTGGTTAGTGTTCACCCCCGTGGTTAGTCTTCACCCCCGTCGTTAGTCTTCACCCCCGTGGTTAGTCTTCACCCTCTTGGTTAGTTTTCAGCCCCGTGGTAAGTCTTTACCCCCGTGGGTAGTCTTCACCCTCGTGGTTAGTCTTCACCCCCGTGGTTAGTCTTCAGTCCTGTTGTTAGTTTTCACCCCCGTGGTTAATTTTCACTCCCGTGGTTAGTCTTCAGTCCCGTGGTTAGTCTTCACCTTCGTGGTTAGTCTTCACCCCCGTGGTTAGGCTTCAGTCCCGTGGTTAGTCTTCGCCGTCATAGTTAGTCTTCACCCTCATGGCTAGTCTTTACCTTCGTGGTTAGTCTTCAGCCCTGTGGTTAGTCTTCACCCTAATGGTTAGTCTTCACCCCCGTGGTTAGTCTTCACCCTCGTGGTTAGTCTTCACCCCCGTGGTTAGTGTTCACCCCTGTGGTTAGTCTTCACCCTCTTGGTTAGTCTACACCCCCGTGGTTAGTGTTCACCTCCGTGGATAGTCTTCACCCTCGTGGTTAGTCTTCACCCCCGTGGTTAGTCTTCACCCTCGTGGTTAGTCTTCAATCCCGTGGTTAGTCTTCACCTCTGTGGTTATTCTTCAGTCCCGTGGTTAGTCTTCACCCTCATAGTTAGTCTTCACCCTCGTGGTTAGTCTTCACCCCGTGGTTAGTCTTCACCCCGTGGTTAGTCTTCACCCTCGTGGTTAGTTTTCAGCCACGTGGTTAGTCTTCACCTAAGTGGTTAGTCTTCACCCCCGTGGTTAGTTTTCACCCCCGTGGTTAGTCTTCACCCTCGTGGTTAGTTTTCAGCCACGTGGTTAGTCTTCACCTAAGTGGTTAGTCTTCACCCCCGTGGTTAGTCGTCACCTCCGTGGTTAGTCTTCACCATAATGGTTAGTCTTCACCCTCGTGGTTAGTCTTCACCCCAGGAGTTAGTGTTCACCCCCGTGGTTAGTCTTCACCTTCGTGGTTAGTCTTCAGTCCCGTGGTTAGTCTTCACCCTCATAGTTAGTCTTCACCCTGTGGTTAGTCTTCACCCCCGTGGTTAGTCTTCACCCCTGTGGTTAGTCTTCACCCTCGTGGTTAGTTTTCAGCCTGTGGTTAGTCTTCACCTCCGTGGTTTGTCTTCACCCCGTGGTGGTTAGTTTTCAGCCCGTGGTTAGTCTTCACCTCCGTGGTTAGTCTTCACCTTCGTGGTTAGTTTTCAGTCCGTGGTTAGTCTTCACCCCCGTGGTTAGTCTTCACCCTCGTGGTTAGTCTTTCCCCCCGTGGTTAGTCTTCAGTCCCATTGTTAGTCTTCACCCTCGTGGTTAGTCTTCACCCCTGTGGTTAGTCTTCACCCTCGTAGTTTGTCTTCAGTCCCGTGGTTAGTCTTCACCCTCGTGGTTAGTCTTCACCCCCGTGGTTAGTCTTCACCCCCGTGGTTAGTCTTCACCTCGTGGTTAGTTTTCAGCCCGTGGTTAGTCTTCACTTCCGTGGTTAGTCTTCACCCTCGTGGTTAGTTTTCAGCCCCGTGGTTAGTCTTCACCCCCGTGGTTAGTCTTCACCCTCGTGGTAAGTTTTCAGCCCCGTGGTTAGTCTTTACCCCGTGGTTAGTCTTCACCCTCGTGGTAGTCTTCACCCCCGTGGTTAGTCCTCAGTCCTGTTGTTAGTCTTCACCCCCGTGGTTAGTCTTCACTCCCGTGGTTAGTCTTCAACCCCGTAGTTAGTCTTCACCCCCGTGGTTAGTCTTCAGCCCCATTGTTAGTCTTCACCTCGTGGGGAGTCTTCACCCCGTGGTTAGTCTTCACCCTCGTAGTTTGTCTTCAGTCCCGTGGTTGTCTTCACCTCGTGGTTAGTCTTCACCCCGTGGTTAGTCTTCACCCCCGTGGTTAGTCTTCACCCTCGTGGTTAGTTTCAGCCCGTGGTTAGTCTTCACTTCCGTGGGTTAGTCTTCACCCTCGTGGTTAGTTTTCAGCCCGTGGTTAGTCTTCCCCCGTGGTTAGTCTTCACCCCCGTGGTTAGTCTTCACCCTCGTGGTAAGTTTTCAGCCCCGTGGTTAGTCTTTACCCCGTGGTTAGTCTTCACCTCGTGTTAGTCTTCACCCCCGTGGTTAGTCCTCAGTCCTGTTGTTAGTCTTCACCCCCGTGGTTAGTCTTCACTTCCGTGGTTAGTCTTCAACCCGTAGTTAGTCTTCACACCCCCGTGCTTAGTCTTGACCCCCCGGTTAGGTATCTTCAGTCCCGTGGTTTAGTCTTCACATTCGTGGTTAGTCTTCACCCCCGTGGTTAGTCTTCAGTCCCGTGGTTAGTCTTCGCCGTCATAGTTAGTCTTCACCCTCATGGTTAGTCTTCACCTTCGTGGTTAGTCTTCAGCCCTGTGGTTAGTCTTCATGGTTAGTCTTCACCCCCGTGGTAGTCTTCAACCTCGTGGTTAGTCTTCATCAATCCGTGGTTAGTCTTCACCTCTGTGGTTATTCTTCAGTTCCCGTGCTTAGTGTTCACCCTCATAGTTAGTCTTCACACCCTCGTGTGGTTAGTCCTTCACCCCCCGTGGTTAGTCTTCACCCCCGTGGTTATTCTTCTCCCTGTGTGTTAGTTTTCAGCTACGTGGTTAGTCTTCACCTAAGTGGTTAGTCTTCACACCCGTGGTTAGTCTTCACCCCCGTGGTAGTCTTCACCCTCGTGGTTAGTTTTCAGCCACTTGGTTAGTCTTCACCTAAGTGGTTAGTCTTCACCCCGTGGTTAGACGTCACCTCCGTGGTTAGTCTTCACCATAATGGTTAGTCTTCACCCTCGTGTTAGTCTTCACCCCTGTGGTTAGTGTTCACCCCCGTGGTAGTCCTTCACCTTCGTGGTTAGTCATCAGTCCCGTGGTTAGTCTTCACCTCATAGTTAGTTTTCACCCTCGTGGTTAGTCTTCACCCCCGTGGTTAGTCTTCACCCCCGTGGTTAGTCTTGACCCTCGTGGTTAGTTTCAGCCCTGTGGTTAGTCTTCACCTCCGTGGTTAGTCTTCACCCTCGTGGTTAGTTTCAGCCCCGTGGTTAGTCTTCACCTCCGTGTTAGTCTTCACCTTCGTGGTTAGTTTTCAGCCCCGTGGTTAGTCTCCACCCCGTGGATAGTCTTCACCCTCGTGGTTAGTCTTCACCCCCGTGGTTAGTCTTCAGTCCCATGTTAGTCTTCACCCTCGTGGTTAGTCTTCACCCTCGTGGTTAGTCTTCAGTCTCGTGGTTAGTCTTCGCCGTCATGGTTAGTCTTCACCCTCATGGTTAATCTTCACCTTCGTGGTTAGTCTTCAGCCCTGTGGTTAGTCTTCACCCTAATGGTTAGTCTTCACCCCCGTGGTTAGTCTTCACCCCGTGATTAGTCTTCACTCCCGTGGTTAGTCTTCAACCCCGTGTTAGTCTTAACTACCGTGGTTAGTCTTCAACCCCGTGGTTAGTATTCACCGCCGTGGTTAGTTTCACTCCGTGGTTAGTCTTCACTCCCGTGGTTAGTCTTCACCGCTGAGGTTAATCTTCACCCGCGTGGTTATTCTTCACCCCGTGGTTTGTCTTCACCCCGTGGATAGTCTTCACCCCCGTGGTTAGTCTTCTACCCCGTCGTTAGTCTTCACTCCGTGGTTAGTCTTCTACCCCTTGTTAGTCTTAACTACCGTGGTTAGTCTTCACCACCGTGTTTAGTCTTTAACCCCGTGGTTAGTCTTTAACCCCGTGGTTAGTCTTCACTCCCGTGGTTAGTCTTCAACACCGTTGTTAGTCTTAACTACCGTGGTTAGTCTTCAATCCCGTGGTTAGTCTTTAACCCCGTGGTTAGTCTTCACCCCTGTTGTTAGTCTTCAACCCCGTGGATAATCTTCACTCCTTGGTTAGTCTTCCCTCCCGTTGTTAGTCTTCACTCCCGTGGATAGTCTTCAACTCCGAGGCTAGTCTTCAGTCCGTGGTTAGTCTTCACTCCCGTGGTTAGTCTTCACCCTCGTGGTTAATCGTCATCCCCGTGGTTAGTCTTCAGTCCCGTGGTTAGTCTTCAGTCCCGTGGTTAGTCTTCACCCTCGTGGTTAGTCTTCACCCCCGTGGTTAGTCTCACCCCCGTGGTTAGTCTTCACCCTCGTGGTTAGTTTTCAGCCCGTGGTTAGTCTTCACTTCCGTGGTTAGTCTTCACCCTCGTGGTTAGTTTTCAGCCCCGTGGTTAGTCTTCACCCCGTGGTTAGTCTTCACCCTCGTGGTAAGTTTTCGGCCCCGTGGTTAGTCTTTACCCCGTGGTTAGTCTTCACCCTCGTGGTTAGTGTTCACCCCCGTGGTTAGTCTTCAGTCCTGTTGTTAGTCTTCACCCCCGTGGTTAGTCTTCACTCCCGTGGTTAGTCTTCAACCCCGTAGTTAGCCTTCACCCCGTGCTTAGTCTTGACCCCCGTGGTTAGTCTTCAGTCCCGTGGTTAGTCTTCACATTCGTGGTTAGTCTTCACCCCCGTGGTTAGTCTTCAGTCCCGTGGTTAGTCTTCGCGTCATAGTTAGTCTTCACCCTCATGGTTAGTCTTCACCTTCGTGGTTAGTCTTCAGCCCTGTGGTTAGTCTTCACCCTAATGGTTAGTCTTCACCCCCGTGGTTAGTCTTCAACCTCGTGGTTAGTCTTCAATCCCGTGGTTAGTCTTCACCTCTGTGGTTATTCTTCAGTCCCGTGCTTAGTCTTCACCCTCATAGTTAGTCTTCACCCTCGTGGTTAGTCTTCACCCCGTGGTTAGTCTTCACCCCCGTGGTTATTCTTCTCCCTCGTGGTTAGTTTTCAGCCACGTGGTTAGTCTTCACCTAAGTGGTTAGTCTTCACCCCGTGGTTAGTCTTCACCCCGTGGTTAGTCTTCACCCTCGTGGTTAGTTTTCAGCCACTTGGTTAGTCTTCACCTAAGTGGTTAGTCTCACCCCCGTGGTTAGTCGTCACCTCCGTGGTTAGTCTTCACCATAATGGTTAGTCTTCACCCTCGTGTTAGTCTTCACCCTGTGGTTAGTGTTCTCCCCCGTGGTTAGTCTTCACCTTCGTGGTTAGTCATCAGTCCCGTGGTTAGTCTTCACCCTCATAGTTAGTTTTCACCCTCGTGGTTAGTCTTCACCCCCGTGGTTAGTCTTCACCCCGTGGTTAGTCTTGACCTCGTGGTTAGTTTTCAGCCCTGTGGTTAGTCTTCACCTCCGTGGTTAGTCTTCACCCTCGTGGTTAGTTTTCAGCCCCGTGGTTAGTCTTCACCTCCGTGGTTAGTCTTCACCTTCGTGGTTAGTTTTCAGCCCCGTGGTTAGTCTTCACCCCCGTGGTTAGTCTTCACCCTCGTGGTTAGTCTTCACCCCCGTGGTTAGTCTTCAGTCCCATTGTTAGTCTTCACCCTCGTGGTTAGTCTTCACCCTCGTGGTTAGTCTTCAGTCTCGTGGTTAGTCTTCGCCGTCATGGTTAGTCTTCACCCTCATGGTTAATCTTCACCTTCGTGGTTAGTCTTCAGCTCTGTGGTTAGTCTTCACCCTAATGGTTAGTCTTCACCCCCGTGGTTAGTCTTCACCCCCGTGATTAGTCTTCACTCCCGTGGTTAGTCTTCACTCCCGTGGATAGTCTTCAACTCCGAGGCTAGTCTTCAGTCCGTGGTTAGTCTTCACTCCCGTGGTTAGTCTTCACCCTCGTGGTTAATCGTCATCCCCGTGGTTAGTCTTCAGTCCCGTGGTTAGTCTTCAGTCCTGTGGTTCGTCTTCACCCCCGTGGTTAGTCTTCATCCCCGTGGTTAATCGTCATCCCCGTGGTTAGTCTTCAGTCCCGTGGTTAGTCTTCACCCTCATAGTTAATCTTCACCCTCGGGGGTTAGTCTTCACCCCGTTGTTAGTCTTCCCCTGTTGTTAGTCTTCACCCCCGTGGTTAGTCTTCACCCCCGTGGTTAGTCTTCAACATCGTGGTTAGTTTTCAGCCCCGTGGTTAGTCTTCACCTCCGTGGTTAGTCTTCACCCTAGTGGTTAGTTTTCAGCCCGTGGTTAGTCTTCAACTCCGTGGTTAGTCTTCACCCTCGTGGTTAGTTTTCAGCCCGTGGTTGGTCTTCACCCCCGTGGTTAGTCTTCACCCCCGTGGTTAGTCTTCAACCCCGTGGTTAGTCTTCACCCTCGTGGTAGTCTTCACCCCCGTGGTTGTCTTCAGTCCCGTTGTTAGTCTTCACCCCCTGGTTAGTCTTCACTCCGTGGTTAGTCTTCAGCCCGTGGTTAGTCTTCACCCCCATGGTTAGTCTTCAGTCCCGTGGTTAGTCTTCACCTCGTGGTTAGTCTTCACCCCCATGGTTAGTCTTCACCCCCATGGTTAGTCTTCAGTCCCGTGGATAGTCTTCGCCGGCATGGTAGTCTTCACCCTCATGGTTAGTCTTCACCTTCGTGTTAGTCTTCAGCCCTGTGGTTAGTCTTCACCCTAATGGTTAGTCTTCACCCCCGTGGTTTAGTCTTCACCCTCGTGGTTAGTCTTCACCCCCGTGGTTAGTCTTCACCCTCGTGGTTAGTCTTCACCCCCGTGGGTTAGTCTTCACCCTCGTGGTTAGTCTTCAATCCCGTGGTTAGTCTCATCCCCGTGGTTAGTCTTCACCCCCGTGCTTAGTCTTCACCCTCGTGGTTAGTTTTCAGCCACGTGGTTAGTCTTCACCTCCGTGGTTAGTCTTCACCCTTGGTTAGTCTTCACCCCTGTGGGTTAGTGTTCACCCTGTGGTTAGTTTTCACCCTCGTGGTTAGTCTTCACCCCGGTTAGTCTTTACCCTCGTGGTTAGTCTTCAGTCCTGTGGTTCGTCTTCACCCCGTGGTTAGTCTTCATCCCCGTGGATAGCCTTCAGTCCCGTGGTTAGTCTTTCACCCTCATAGTTACCCTCTCATCCATCACACAATGGTTGTACTCTTCAAGTCACTTGTGTTGTCCCGTCTCGAATACTGCTCAGTACTCACTTCCCCCTTCAGAGAGGAGAGATTGCTGAAATAGAGGGAATACAGAGAACATATACGGCACGCATAGACGAGATAAAACACCTAAATTATTGGGATCGTCTCAAAGCTCTCCAAATGTACTCTCTAGAAAGGAGACGAGAGAGATACCAAATAATATACACGTGGAAAATACTGGAGGGCCAGGTCCCAAATCTACACAGTAAAATAACAACGTACTGGAGTGAACGATATGGAAGAAAATGCAAGATTGATCCAGTGAAGAGCAGAGGTGCCATAGGCACAATCAGAGAACACTGTATAAACATCAGAGGTCCGCGGTTGTTCACGTCCTCCCAGCGACTATAAGAAATATTGCCGGAACAACCGTGGACATCTTCAAGAGAAAACTGGACTTTTCCTAAGATAGTCCCGGATCAGCCGGGCTGTGGTGGGTATGGGCTCTGCGGGCCGCTCCAAGCAACAGCCTGGTGGATCAAACTCTCACAAGTCGACCTGGCCTCGGGCCGGCTTGGGAGTAGAAGAACTCCCAGAACCCCATCAACCAGGTATCAACCAGGTATCAACCAGTTAGTCTTCACCCTCGTGGTTAGTTCACCCCGGGGTTAGTCTTCACCCCGTGGTTAGTCTTAACCCCTGTGGTTAGTCTTCAGTCCCGAGGTTAGTCTTCACCTCCGTGGTTAGTCTCGCCGTCATGGTTAGTCTTCACCCTCCTGGTTAGTCTTCACCTTCGTGGTTAGTCTTCAGCCCTGTGGTTAGTCTTCACCCTAATGGTTAGTCTTCACCCCCGTGGTTAGTCTTCACCCCTGTGGTTAGTCTTCACCTTCGTGGTTAGTCTTCAGCCCTGTGGTTAGTCTTCACCCTAATGGTTAGTCTTCACCCCCGTGGTTAGTCTTCACCCTGTGGTTAGTCTTCACCTCGTGATTAGTCTTCACCCCTGTGGTTAGTCTTCACTCCCGTGGATAGTCTTCAACTCCGAGCTAGTCTTCAGTCCGTGGTTAGTCTTCACTCCCGTGGTTAGTCTTCACTCCCGTGGTTAGTCTTCACTCCCGTGGATAGTCTTCAACTCCGAGGCTAGTCTTCACCCCGTGGTTAGTCTTCACTCCCGTGGTTAGTCTTCACCCTCGTGGTTAGTCTTCATTCCTGTGGTTCGTCTTCACCCCCGTGGTTAGTCTTCACCCCCGTGGTTAGTCTTCATCCCCGTGGTTAGTCTTCAGTCCCGTGGTTAGTCTTCACCCTCATAGTTAGTCTTCACCCTCGTGGGTTAGTCTTCACCCCCGTTGTTAGTCTTCACCCCCGTGGTTAGTCTTCAACCTCGTGGTTAGTTTTCAGCCCCATGGTTAGTCTTCAAATCCGTGGTTAGTCTTCACCCTCGTGGTTAGTTTTCAGCGCCGTGGTTAGTCTTCACCTCCGTGGTTAGCCTTCACCCTCGTGGTTAGTTTTCAGCCCCGTGGTTAGTCTTCAACCCCGTGGTTAGTCTTCACCTCGTGGTTAGTCTTCACCCCCGTGGTTAGTCTTCAGTCCCGTTGTTAGTCTTCACCCCCTGGTTAGTCTTCACTCCCGTGGTTAGTCTTCAGCCCCGTGGTTGGTCTTCACCCCGTGCTTAGTCTTCACCCCCGTGGTTAGTCTTCAGTCCCGTGGTTAGTCTTCAACCTCGTGGTTAGTCTTCACCCCCGTGGTTAGTCTTCAGTCCCGTGGTTAGTCTTCGCCGTCATGGTTAGTCTTCACCCTCATGGTTAGTCTTCACCTTCGTGGTTAGTCTTCAGCCCTGTGGTTAGTCTTCACCCTAATGGTTAGTCTTCACCCCCGTGGTTAGTCTTCACCCTCGTGGTTAGTCTTCACCCCAGTGGTTAGTGTTCACCCCTGTGGGTAGACTTCACCCTCGTGGTTAGTCTTCACCCCCGTGGTTAGTGTTCACCTCCGTGGTTAGTCTTCACCCTCGTGGTTAGTCTTCACCCCCGTGGTTAGTCTTCACCCTCGTGGTTAGTCTTCAATCCCGTGGTTAGTCTTCATCCCCGTGGTTAGTCTTCACCCCCGTGGTTAGTCTTCACCCTCGTGGTTAGTTTTCAGCCACGAGGTTAGTCTTCACCTCCGTGGTTAGTCTTCCCCCTGTGGTTAGTGTTCACCCCCGTGGTTAGTTTTCACCCTCGTGGTAGTCTTCACCCCGTGGTTAGTCTTTACCCTCGTGGTTAGTCTTCAGTCCTGTGGTTCGTCTTCACCCCCGTGGTTAGTCTTCATCCCCGTGGTTAGTCTTCAGTCCCGTGGATAGTCTTCACCCTCACAGTTAGTCTTCACCCTCGTGGTTAGTCTTCACCCCCGTGGTAGTCTTGACCTCGTGGTTAGTTTTCAGCCCCGTGGTTAGTCTTCAACCCCGTGGTAGTCTTCACCCTCGTGGTTAGTCTTCACCCCCGTGGTTAGTCTTCAGTCCCGTTGTTAGTCTTCACCCCCCTGGTTAGTCTTCACTCCCGTGGTTAGTCTTCAGCCCCGTGGTTGGTCTTCACCCTCGTGGTTAGTTTTCAGCCACGAGGTTAGTCTTCACCTCCGTGGTTAGTCTTCACCCCTGTGGTTAGTGTTCACCCCGTGGTTAGTTTTCACCCTCGTGGTTAGTCTTCTCCTCCGTGGTTAGTCTTAACCCCTGTGGTTAGTCTTCAGTCCCGAGGTAGTCTTTCACCTCCGTGGTTAGTCTTCGCCGTCATGGTTAGTCTTCACCCTTATGGTTAGTCTTCACCCCCGTGGTTAGTCTTCTCCCCTGTGGTTAGTCTTCACCCTCGTGGTTAGTCTTCACCCTGTGGTTAGTCTTCACCCTCGTGGTTAGTCTTCACCCCCGTGATTAGTCTTCACCCCTGTGGTTATTCTTCAGTCCCGTGGTTAGTCTTCACCCTCATAGTTAGTCTTCACCCTCGTGGTTAGTCTTCACCCCCGTGGTTAGTCTTCACCCTCGTGGTTAGTCTTCACCCCGTGGTTAGTCTTCACCCCGTGGTTAGTCTTCACCTCGTGGTTAGTCTTCAGCCCGTGGTAGTATTCACCCCCGTGGTTAGTCTTCACTCTCGTAGTTAGTCTTCACCCCTGTGGTTAGTGTTCACCCCGGGTTAGTCTTCACCCCCGTGGTTAGTCTTCACTATAATGGTTAGTCTTCACCATCGTGGTTAGTCTTCACCCCTGTGGTTATTGTTCACCCCCCTGGTTAGTCTTCACCCTCGTGGTAGTCTTCACCCCCGTGGTTAGTCTTCACCCTCGTGGTTAGTCTTCAGTCCTGTGGTCGTCTTCACCTCGTGGTTAGTCTTCAGTCCCGTGGTTATTCTTCACCCTCATAGTTAGTCTTCACCCACGTGGTTAGTCTTCACCCCTTGGTTAGTGTTCACCCCGTGGTTAGTCTTCACCCTCGTGGTTAGTTTTCAGCCCGTGGTTAGTCTTCACCCTCGTGGTTAGTCCTTCACCCTCGTGGTTCGTCTTCACCCCCGTGGTTAGTCTTCAGT
>WNGS01055222.1:71439-83306 GCA_020271785.1 Procambarus virginalis
TAACTGTCCCACTGACAGATTATCGATCCGAACAAATTACGTTAATCTAAATGTTGTTATCTACACAACAGTTCCCTCATCAAAGCAATGTGTATTCCTTTGGTGATGCTAATTATTCCTAATTAACTCTCACTAATTCTGTAATGATGCCAATCAAAGATTACACCAAGTCCTTGTCGTGCAGACAAGCAACACAGGTACCACTGGTCAAACCTCTAAGTAATTATGCCAATAATAAAATTATTACCACCCAAAAATCACACGCAACTCATATCAATATATTTCCCTGATAACATAAGCAATAACACAGCACTAGAAAATGGTAATTACAGATTAAGGGTGTCAACCGATCACCCCTTTACCTCTGCCAGATACCGTTTTCTCCTTATATGATATCACATGGACATGCAGGCACATAGCATGATATATATTGAATCATACAAACTACCCCACACAATAATATAATGGAAATCACTTCACTGCCGGTATATATATAAACCCTGTGTGTGTCCCACCGGTGTAATACATACACACTTCTCACAATAGCCCGTGCTACTTGGAACATCTTGTTCCAGGTAGCGATCTTTAACAAAACACAACTCTTAACGGCTTCACTGACAGGCTTTTCCCCCAGGTGTAGTCATCCTTATAGGTTTATCTCACACGACTGCACTTCCTATCACCTAAGCAGGGTTTAAATTAACTAATACGACAGTGGTAACCGCACTTCTGACTTCAAATCAGTTTCCGAGACTTAAACACCAAGACATAGAGTACTTACGTTACCGCTCTCCTTATTTACAAACATCCACACATTTATGCCCTTAGGCTGAAATCACCCAAACATCCTCCACGTGGTTATGAGAGAGCCACGGAGTTGATCCGGTGTTGAGAACATGGGTGCTGGATCACGGCATCGTGCCCACGGCGAGGTACGCCGAGAGCACAGTCGGCTGGATGTTGGCTGCCTCACACAGCTCGCAAGGATGGTCCTTACACACCACACACACACACACACACACCCACACACACCACCCACACACACACACACACACCACACACACACACACACACACCCACACACACACACACACACCACCCACACACACCACACACCACTCACACACACCACACACCACACACACACACCCACACACACACACACACACACACACACACACACACACCACACACACACACGAGAAGGCCGTGCTCATTCCGGGTGTGTGTGAGACGAAATGGCGACACTGTGAAATGGATTCAATGTCCAACCTGTGGATGTAATTCCCGGAAATTACTAAAGATGTAATTACAGTAGAAGTCTAAGAAACAAAATAAACGATTTTATGCTCTTGTCTGCACAGAGAAAAATAGATATTGCACTTCCCGAAACGTGGATGAATGTAGAAAATAGAGAACTATTAGCTGATATCAAATAAATGGATTTAAACTATTTCACACAGATAGATATATTAGACGAGGAGGGGAAGTAGCCATATATGTTAGGGAAAATTTGAAATGTAGTCTCAAAAAGGGAATCAAAACTGAGCCACACACAGAAACTATTTGGATAGAATTAAACGAAAGAGCAAATAATCTTATAAAGGGAGTTATATACAGACCACCACTTAGACAGGATGGAAGGAGAGCACCTGTGGGATGAAATATCTAGAGTATCTAGGTCTAGCAGTATTTGTGTCATGGGTGACTTTAATTTTAGTGGAATAAATTGGTTTAACAGAACAGGTAATAATGAAGCAGATTTCCTAGAATTAATTGACGATTGCTTTCTTCGCAACACATTAAGGAACCAACGCGGGAAAATAATATCTTAGATTTGTGTTAACTAACAGGGAAAAAAAAATAATGACATCGAAATAGGGAGTGAATTAGGGAACAGTGATCACAAAGAAATCAGATTTAGCATAGAATGGAATAGATCTGTTGGAGCAAAATTATATTAAAGTGCCAGATTTTCGAAAAGTTGATTTCAATAGCCTAAGAATTTTTGGTGGTCAAATTGATTGGAAAGTCTTGGGCATGGGGGGGGCGGTCTTGGAGCGAGACGTGAACTGAAGATCCTTCTAGATAAAAAGAGAGCATGGTGCAAAAGGATTAAGAATGGGGAAGTTAGTTTAGAACAGGAATTCGTACAATTGGTTAGAAATGTTAAAAAAAAAGAGATAAGGAAAGCACAAAGAAACTATGAAATTCGTATAGCAGGGCAAGCAAAGACAAATATTAAGGTTTTCTCAGTTTTTCGAACAAAGACTGGGGAAAGGATGGGTCCATTAAAAACTGAGACAGGTCAAATAACGGATATGACAAGGAGATGAGTAGAATTTTTAATAAACATTTCATATCTGTATTTATTAAAGGGAACTTAACAATTTGCCTTCAGCCCAACAAGTCTATGTGGGTGGGGACGAGGACAGGTTGACTAGTTTAGCAGTTACCAGGGAGAATGTAATTAAACAAATAGTAAAACTAAAAGTAAACAAATCCCCAGGGCTGGATGAAGTGTTTGCCAGGGTGCTTAAAGAATGCAAAGAGGAGTTATGCTAGCCACTGTCTACCATATTTAATAAATCAATAGAGTCAGGCAGAGTGCCAGAGTCATGGAAGGTTGCTAATGTGGTTCCAATTTTTAAGAAAGGAGATAGATCACGTGCGTCAAAATATCGGCCAATTAGCCTAACGTCTATTGTGGGAAAGTTACTTGAATCGATAATTGTAAATGCAATTCGTCTTCATCTTGAAAAACATAAATTAATAAATGAGTCGCAACATGGTTGTACAAATGGCCGTTCATGTTTAACAAATTCCAGCACAGTTGAGACAGTTGATAGTGGTAAGGATTGTGATGTTGTGTACCTTGACTTTAGCAAAGCTTTGATACAGTGCCACATGAAAGACTGATTAAAAAGATAAAGGATCATGGTATTGGGGATGCTATATTCAGTTGGATTAGGGCATGGCTATTCCAAAGGAAACAGATAATTAGTATAAATGGGGTTAGTCAGAGTAGGATAATGTTGTAAGTGGAGTGCCTCAAGGCTCTGTACTGGGGCCTCTGTTGTTTATAATATATGTAAATGATTTAGATTCAGGTTTGAGTAGCTACATTTGCAAATTTGCCGATGATACAAAAATCGGTAGGGAAATTAACACGGAAGAAGACTCACTATCACTTTAAGTTCATCTAAATAAGGTTTTGAATTGGTCAAAAGATTGGCAGATGCAATTTAATGCAAATAAATGTAAAGTTTTGAGGCTAGGTAATGATGATATAGTTACAAGATACGAGCTAGATGGTGTTGAGATTGCGAAGTCAGATTGCGAAAGGGATCTGCGAGTTATGATTAGTAAGAATTTAAAACCAAAGGGTCAATGCATGAATGTTCGTATTAACGCAAATAGGACACTGGGATTTATTAATCGAAGCGTTTTTTAAGAGCGTTTATGCGTCTTAAAGCTGTTAAGCTTTAAGTCATGAGCGTCTTTAAGCGTCTACGACACACATCGCCCAAAAGCACAGCCGCAATGCCAATAGCAATTCTGACAAGACACCAGGTCTGGTTCTTCAGCTATATCTTGCTCTGGTTAGGCCCCATTTAGATTATGCAGTGCAGTTTTGGTCGCCATACTATAGAATGGATATAAATTCACTTGAACGTGTCCAGCATAGGATGACAAAGTTAATTCCCCAAATTAGAAATCTTTCATATGAAGAAAGATTAACAAAGCTTACATTGCATTCATTGGAATGGTAAAGATTTAGGGGTGACATGATAGAAGTTTACAAGTGGATGAATGGACGTAACAAAGGAGATATTAATTGGGTATTAAAAGTATCAACACAAGACAGAACACAAAACAATGGGTATAAATTAGATAAGTTTAGGTTTAGGAAAGACTTAGGTAAATACCTGTTCGGCAACAGGGTTGTTGATTTGTGGAACCAATTACGGCATACCGTGGTGGTGGTGGGATCCCTCGATTGTTTCAAGCGTGGGTTGGACATGTATATGAGTGGGATTGGGTGGTTATAAATAGGAGCTGCCTCGAATGGGCCAATAGGCCTTCTGCAGTTACCTTTGTTTTTATGTTCTTACAAAGTTCATATGTTCTTACATAAGAACATAAGAACAAAGGTAACTGCAGAAGGCCTATTGGCCCATACGAGGCAGCTCCTATTTATAACCATCCAATCCCACTCATATACATGTTCAACCCATGCTTGAAACAATCAAGGGACCCACCTCCACCACGTTATGCGGTAATTGGTTCCACAAATCAACAATCTTGTTACCGAATTAGTATTTGCCCAGGTTTTTCCTGAATCTAAACTTATCTAATTATACACATTATTTCATGTTCTGTCGTGTGTTGATACTTTTAATTAGAGGTTTACCGCCCCTAATTTTTCGCCTTTCTAGAGAATATAATTTAAACTTTGTGAATCTTTCTTCATATGACTAATTTGGGAGATTAACTTTGTCATCCTACACTGGACGCGTTTTAGTAAATTTATATCCATTCTCTAATACGGCGACCAAAACTGAACTGCATAATCTAAATGTGGCCTAACCAGAGCAAGATATAGCTGAAGAGCAACATCAGGTGCCTTATTACTAACGACTCAATTAATAAATCCCAGTGTCCTATTTGCCTTATTACAACATTTGTGCATTGATTTTCTGGTTTTTAAATCTTACTAATCATAACTCCCAGATCCCTTTCACAATCCGACTTGGCATCTGGCATCTTAACACCATCTAGCTCGTATCTTGTAACTCTACCGTTATTATCTACCCTCAAAATCTTATATTTATCAGCATTTAACTGCATATGTTAATCTTTTGACCATTACAAAACTTTATTTAGGTCGTCATGAAGTGATAGTGAGTCTTTTTCCGTCTTTACTACCTACCCGATTTTTGTATCATCGGCAAATATGCAAATATTGCTGCTATAACCTAAATCTAAATCATTTATATATATTATGAATAACAAAGGTCCCAGGACAGAGCTTTGAGGCACTTTACTTACAACATTTTTCCACTCTGACTTAACCCCATTTATATTAACTATATGTTTCCTTTGGTATAGCCATGCCCCCAATCCAACTTAATATAGCACCCCTAATACCATGAGCCTCTATCATTTTAATCAGTCTTTCATGTGGCATTGTTTCAAAAGCTTTGCTAAAGTCAAGGTATACAACATCACAATCCTTACCACTATCAACTGCCTAAACTATGCTGGAATAAAAAGATTGCAAATTTGTTAATCATGAACGGCCATTTGTAAAACATGTTGTGAATCATTATTATTATTTTATGTTTTTCAAGATAAAGACGAATGGTATTTGCCATTATCGATTCAAGTAACTTTCCCACAATAGACGACAAGTTCTTTATTCGATATTTTGACGCAAGTGATCTATTTCCTTTCTTGAAAATTGGTACCACATTAACAATCTTCCACGGCTCTGGCACTTTGCCTGACTCTAATGCTTATTAAATACGGTAGACAGTGGCTCGTAAAGCTCATTTTTGCATCCCTGGCAAACATTTGGACCGGCCCTGGGAATGTTTTGGCTTGACTTTAACTATTTGTTTAATAAAATCCTCCCTGGTAACTGCTAAAATAGTCAACCTGTCCTCTTCCCCACCCAAATAGACTTGTTTGACTGAAGGCATATTGTTCTGTTCTTCTGTAGTAAATACAGAGATAAAATATTTATTAAAAATACTACTTATCCTCTTCCTCATTATCAGTTATCTGATCTGTCTCAGCTTTTAATGGACCTATCCTTTCCCTAATCTTTGTTCGATATAATTGAAAAAAACCAGGATTTGTCTTTGCTTGCCCTTCTATGCGAACGTCATAATTTCTACACATCAACATGCCACCAGAAGCCAAAGTCAACATGCCACCAGAAGCCAAAGTTAACATGCCACCCAAAGTTAACATGCCACCAGAAGCCAAAGTCAACATGCCACCAGAAGCCAAAGTCACATGCCACCAGAAGCCAAAGTCAACATGCCACCAGAAGCCAAAGTCAACATGCCACCAGAAGCCGACATCAACCAGCCACCAGAAGACCACATCAACCCGACACCAAAACCTATGTCAATCTTCTGTCAGAAGTCCACGTCAACCTGCCACCTGAAGCCCTCATCAATTGTCACCAGAAGCCTTCATCAACCTGTCTCCAGAAGCCCACATGAGAAGAATTTAATCAGCTACATACAGAAGGTTGAATAATATAACAACTGTCTTTAGGAATCCGAACAAAAAGTTTTGAAGAATCTTCTATATTACTTATGTCAGACCAGTTTTGGAATATGGGACACCAGCAAGGAGTCCTTATATCGTTAAGCACAAAATGAACCTGGAGAAAGTTCAAAGGTATGTCACCAAGTTAATCAAAAAGATGAGATATATGTGCTACAAGGAAGGATAACAGATGTTAAGCCTCACGTCACTAGAAGGGAGAGAAAATTTGGGAGATATGATTAGCACATACAAAATACTCAGGCGAATTAACAAGGCAGAGAGAGATACTATTTATCAGGGGTAATACACGAACAATTGGGCTTAAGTTGATACACAGTACCATAATGACTAACAGAGACATTTTATAGTTTGTTGTTCAGTGTCAGAGTAGTGAAGAGGAGTAATGGGCCGAGAAGTGAAGTGTTGGAGGTACACTTCATACACTATTTTATATGTTTATATGACACGGTCTAATATATAGGCACGGAGCCAGTACACCAGATGATTAAGAGCTGAGAAGCGGGACACAAGAGCCATGGCTCATCACCTGCAAATACAACTATATATGAGTACAACTAAGTGAGTACAATTAGATGAGTACAACCATGTGAGAGAGTACAAACGGTGCGTTCATTACAGGCGAGACTACGACATATACCAGTATGAAGACTGACAGGCGAGACTACGACATATACCAGTATGAAGACTGACAGACGAGACTACGACATATACCAGTATCAAGACTGACAGACCAGACTACGACATATACCAGTATGAAGACTGACAGACGAGACTACGACATATACCAGTATCAAGACTGACAGACCAGACTACGACATATACCAGTATGAAGACTGACAGACGAGACTACGACATATACCAGTATCAAGACTGACAGACGAGACTACGACATATACCAGTATGAAGACTGACAGACGAGACTACGACATATACCAGTATGAAGACTGACAGACGAGACTACGACATATACCAGTATGAAGACTGACAGACCAGACTACGACATATACCAGTATGAAGACTGACAGACGAGACTACGACATATACCAGTATCAAGACTGACAGACGAGACTACGACATATACCAGTATGAAGACTGACAGACGAGACTACGACATATACCAGTATCAAGACTGACAGACGAGACTACGACATATACCAGTATGAAGACTGACAGACGAGACTACGACATATACCAGTATGAAGACTGACAGGTGAGACTACGACATATACCAGTATGAAGACTGACAGACCAGACTACGACATATACCTGTATGAAGACTGACAGACCAGACTACGGCATATACCTGTATGAAGACTGACAGACCAGACTACGACATATACCAGTATGAAGACTGACAGACGAGACTACGACATATACCAGTATGAAGACTGACAGACGAGACTACGACATATACCAGTATGAAGACTGACAGGTGAGACTACGACATATACCAGTATGAAGACTGACAGACGAGACTACGACATATACCTGTACGAAGACTGACAGACCAGACTACGACATATACCAGTATGAAGACTGATAGACGAGACTACGACATATACCTGTACGAAGACTGACAGACCAGACTACGACATATACCAGTATGAAGATTGACAGACGAGACTACGACATATACCAGTATGAAGACTGACAGACTAGACTACGGCATATACCAGTATGAAGACTGACAGGTGAGACTACGACATATACCAGTATGAAGACTGACAGACTAGACTACGGCATATACCTGTATGAAGACTGACAGACCAGACTACGACATATACCAGTATGAAGACTGACAGACGAGACTACGACATATACCAGTATGAAGACTGACAGACGAGACTACGACATATACCAGTATGAAGACTGACAGACCAGACTACGACATATACCAGTATCAAGACTGACAGGTGAGACTACGACATATACCAGTATGAAGACTGACAGACGAGACTACGACATATACCAGTACGAAGACTGACAGACCAGACTACGACATATACCAGTATGAAGACTGACAGACCAGACTACGACATATACCAGTATGAAGACTGATAGACGAGACTACGACAAATACCAGTACGAAGACTGACAGACGAGACTACGACATATACCAGTATCAAGACTGACAGACGAGACTACGACATATACCAGTACGAAGACTGACAGACCAGACTACGACATATACCAGTATGAAGACTGACAGGCGAGACTACGACATATACCTGTATGAAGACTGACAGACCAGACTACGACATATACCAGTACGAAGACTGACAGACGAGACTACGACATATACCAGTATGAAGACTGACAGGTGAGACTACGACATATACCAGTATGAAGACTGACAGACCAGACTACGACATATACCAGTATGAAGACTGACAGACGAGACTACGACATATACCAGTATGAAGACTGACAGACCAGACTACGACATATACCAGTATGAAGACTGACAGACCAGACTACGACATATACCAGTATGAAGACTGACAGACCAGACTACGACATATACCAGTATGAAGACTGACAGACCAGACTACGACATATACCTGTACGAAGACTGACAGACCAGACTACGACATATACCTGTACGAAGACTGACAGACCAGACTACGACATATACCAGTATGAAGACTGACAGGCGAGACTACGACATATACCAGTATGAAGACTGACAGACCAGACTACGACATATACCTGTACGAAGACTGAAAAAGCTTCACGATGTGTCGTGGATATGTTGACAAACTTATCACCCTCAATCAAGCAACATTGAATCCAATCAATTCGTCAACCAATATTAATACATTATTGACCATATGTTATTTGTTTGACTTCCTCTAACCTACAGAATCCAAACCTAAGGAACTTCCTCTCAAATAAAACGATAATTCTTTAATCTTCCAGAATTGAACCGCATAAATTTGTATGTATTTCCTTTGCTGGTGCAGGACCCGGTGGCGGCCGAGGCGTGGGGCGGGGTGAGGGACGGGACCCACATGCCCGAGCCCTGCCTCCAGGTCCCCTTTGGTACAGCCGCTCTTGGACAACGTCTGACACCACACCAGATACAGGGCTCCGAGGACTGCCTCTACCTCAATGTCTTCACACCCGCGGTTAGTTGACAACTGTCTAGTTAGTCTACACTACTCTGAGTAGTCTACACTACTCTGAGTAGTCTACACTACTCTGAGTAGTCTACACTACTCTGAGTAGTCTACACTACTCTGAGTAGTCTACACTACTCTGAGTAGTCTACACTACTCTGAGTAGTCTACACTACTCTGAGTAGTCTACACTACTCTGAGTAGTCTACACTACTCTGAGTAGTCTACACTACAATGGTTAGCATAATATCCATGGTTTAATCTTTACCGCCGTGGAGAGCCAATACCTCTCTGGTTAGTTTACACTACTCAAGGTAGTGTAACTCCCGTCGATAGTCTTCACCCCCGTGGTTAGTCTACACCCTCGAGGTAAGTCTTCACCCTCGTGCTTAGTCTACACCCTCGTGGTTAGTCTTCACCCTCGTGGTTAGTCTTCACCCCCGTTGTTAGTCTTCACCCCCGTGGTTAGTCTTCACCCCCGTGGTTAGTGTTCACTCCCGTGGTTAGTCTTCACCCTCGTGGTTAGTCTTCACTCCCGAGGTTAGTCTTCACTCCCGTGGTTAGTCTTCACTCCCGTGGTTAGTCTTCACCCCCGTGGTTAGTCTTCACTCCCGTGGTTAGTCTTCATCCCCATGGTTAGTCTTCACTCCCGTGGTTAGTCTTCACCCTCGTGGTTAGTCTTCACTCCCGTGGTTAGTCTTCACCCTCGTGGTTAGTCTTCACTCCCGTGGTTAGACTTCATCCCCATGGTTAGTCTTCACTCCCGTGGTTAGTCTTCACCCTCGTGGTTAGTCTTCACCCCCGTGGTTAGTCTTCACTCCCGTGGTTAGACTTCATCCCCATGGTTAGTCTTCACTCCGTGGTTAGTCTTCACCCTCGTGGTTAGTCTTCACCCTCGTGGTTAGTCTTCACCCCCGTGGTTAGTCTTCACTCCCGTGGTTAGTCTTCATCCCCATGGTTAGTCTTCACTCCCGTGGTTAGTCTTCACCCTCGTGGTTAGTCTTCACCCCCGTGGTTAGTCTTCACTCCCGAGGTTAGTCTTCACCTCCCTGGTTAGTCTTCACCCCCGTGGTTAGTCTTCACCCCCGTGGTTAGTCTTCACTCCCGTGGTTAGTCTTCACTCCCGTGGTTAGTCTTCACTCCCGTGGTTAGTCTTCACTCCGTGGTTAGTCTTCACTCCCGTGGTTAGTCTTCACTCCCGTGGTTAGTCTTCACCCCGTGGTTAGTCTTCACCCCCGTGGTTAGTCTTCACCCCCGTGGTTAGTCTTCACCCCGTGGTTAGTCTTCACCCCCGTGGTTAGTCTTCACTCCCGTGGTTAGTCTTCACTCCCGTGGTTAGTCTTCACTCCGTGGTTAGTCTTCACCCCCGTGGTTAGTCTTCACCCCCGTGGTTAGTCTTCACTCCCGTGGTTAGTCTTCACTCCCGTGGTTAGTCTTCACCCCCGGGTTAGTCTTCACCCCGTGGTTAGTCTTCACCCCGTGGTTAGTCTTCACTCCCGTGGTTAGTCTTCACCCCGTGGTTAGTCTTCACCCCCGTGGTTAGTCTTCACCCCCGTGGTTAGTCTTCACCCCGTGTTAGTCTTCACCCCCGTGGTTAGTCTTCACCCCCGTGTTAGTCTTCACTCCCGTGTTAGTCTTCACTCCCGTGGTTAGTCTTCACCTCCCGTGTTAGTCTTCACTCCCGTGGTTAGTCTTCACCTCCCGTGGTTAGTCTTCACTCCCGTGGTTAGTCTTCACTCCCGTGGTTAGTCTTCACCCCGTGGTTAGTCTTCACTCCCGTGGTTAGTCTTCACTCCCGTGGTTAGTCTTCACCCCGTGGTTAGTCTTCACCCCGTGGTTAGTCTTCACTCCCTGGTTAGTCTTCACCCCGTGGTTAGTCTTCACTCCCGTGGTTAGTCTTCACCCCCGTGGTTAGTCTTCACCTCCGTGGTTAGTCTTCACCCCGTGGTTAGTCTTCACCTCCCGTGTATTAGTCTTCACCCCGTGGTTAGTCTTCACTCCCGTGGTTAGTCTTCACTCCCGTGGTTAGTCTTCACTCCCGTGGTTAGTCTTCACCCCCGTGGTAGTCTTCACCCCGTGGTTAGTCTTCACCCCCGTGGTTAGTCTTCACTCCCGTGGTTAGTCTTCACCCCGTGGTTAGTCTTCACCCCGTGTTAGTCTTCACCCCCGTGGTTAGTCTTCACCCCGTGGTTAGTCTTCACCCCCGTGGTTAGTCTTCACCCCCGTGGTTAGTCTTCACTCCCGTGGTTAGTCTTCACCTCGTGGTTAGTCTTCACCCCCGTTAGTCTTCACCCCCGTGGTTAGTCTTCACCCCGTGGTTAGTCTTCACTCCCGTGGTTAGTCTTCACCCCGTGGTTAGTCTTCACCCCCGTGGTTAGTCTTCACCCCGTGGTTAGTCTTCACCCCGTGGTTAGTCTTCACCCCGTGGTTAGTCTTCACCCC
>WNGS01055222.1:108706-126482 GCA_020271785.1 Procambarus virginalis
CCCCCTGCTTCATCACCCCAAAACCCCCCTGTCCCTTCCACATTTGCACCTCCCCAACGATTCCCCTGCCCCTGCTACATCACACCTGTCAACGACCCCAGTGGGTCAAGCCATGCCCTCCCCAAACCCACCTTCCCATCCCCCCTCCCTACTACCCTTCCTACACCCTGCCCCTTCTACCCATTGCCTCCAATCCATCTACTCCATCAGCTTCCACTGCACCCCTCTTACCCCACCCACAACCCTCACCCCCTCCTATGCACCTCCAGCCCACATTTAACCCCCTCACCTTGTGACCCCTAACACCTTCCCCATCTCCCTCTTCCCCTCTTCTACCCCAAAACCCCCACCTACCCCCGATTCCCCCCTAACTAATACACCCTCTTCCACTCCCAGCACCATGCTCCATTCTCCTCTCAGCCCTCTGTCCTCAATATCCCTCTCCCCCCAACTCTCAACCTCTATCTGACTCTCAGTCTCACTCTATTTCTCAACCCCTATGCTATTCAGACCCCTAACTTTCAGACCCATTATGCCCTTCCTACCCCCTAGATGCCCAGACCCCATTCGCCTACCAGGCACTCCCAGGCACCCCCCTAGCACCCCCCCATTCACCCCACAGCCCCACTCGCCCCCAGACCCCCCAGTCCCCCCAGACCCCCGGTGAAAGGGGGAACTCTGACACCCGAGTTTCCAAGAAGAGTCTCAAGGTTTGGTACACCAATGCTGATGGGGGCCAATAAAGCAGAAGAGATAAAAGAAAGAGTTAGTGAGGCAGACCCAGACATAGTGGCAATAGTGGAAACTAAAATAAATGACATGATCTCGGATGCAATCTTCCGGAGGGGTACCAGGTGATGAGAAAAGAAAGGACACAGAGACAGGGAGGAGGAGTGGCACTCCTAATAAAGCGGAAATGGAAGTTTGATGAGCTGGAAAATCCGGGTACCAATGAAAGCACGAGCTCCATACATGGAACTCTGACAGTGGATGGGAAGAAGATTGTAATCTTGATACTCTACAATCCCCACCAAACAGTAGAAGGCCCAGGCAGGAGTACGAGGACAGCAACAAGGCATGTATAGATGAACTGCAGAGGGCAGCAACAATAGCGCATAGAATGAAGGCGAAGAGCTACTGGTCATGGGGGACCTAAATCACGGAGAGATAGATTGGGAAACGAGGAATCCCCATGGCGGGGAGGAGACCTGGGGAGCGAAGCTGGTAGACGTTATTGACAGGAATTTCCTAACACAGCATGTGAAGGAAGATACTAGGGAAAGAGGAGGGATACGCCCAGCCTATTAGATCTCATTTTCACCCAGAATGTAGAAGACATCGAGCAGTTGGAACAGAA
This sequence comes from Procambarus virginalis, assembly GCA_020271785.1. Lineage (NCBI taxonomy): Eukaryota > Metazoa > Arthropoda > Malacostraca > Decapoda > Cambaridae > Procambarus > Procambarus virginalis. The sequence continues at coordinate 110,064 of WNGS01055222.1, forward strand.
ATACCACTAGGAGCCAGTGACCATTGTGTCCTAGTCTTTGACTACATGATGGAGCTTAAAATTGTGACCAACGGTCAAGAGGTACGGGAAAGGAGACTTGATTACAGAAAAGGGGACTACAGAAGGATAAGGGACTACCTGGGAGAAGTGCAGTGGGAGGAAGAACTAGAGGAAAAACAGTGCAAGGTATGATGAACCAAGTCATATTGAAATGCAAGGAGGCTGAAGAGAGATTTATTCCAACAATAAAGGAAAAAAGCAGGAGGGAATATAATAACCCATGGTTTAATAGACAATGTCAGGAAGCAAAGGTGAGAAGCAGGAGGGGTGGAGGAAGTACAGAAGACAAAGGACAGAGGACAACAGGATTAGATGTAACAGAGCTAGGAATGATTACATTAACATAAGACGAGTGTCGGAAAGAATTATGAGAATGATATTGCAGTCAAAGCGAAAAAGAAAAAGCAACCTAATTACTACATAGCCATATAAGAAGGAAGATGTCGGTAAATGACCAAGTGACAAGACAGGAGAAAACAGAAGGGGCATATACAGAAAGCGACAAGGAAATCTGCGAGGTACTGAATGCAAATTTCCATGGAGTGTTCACAACCGAGCCTGAGCAGCTCCCATTGTTAGAAGCGATTACCCTAGATAAAAGCATCAGATATAGAGGTGACAGCAGAGAAGGTAATGAAACAGTTGACAACACTGGATGCAAATAAAACTGTTGGACCAGACAACGTATGACCGTGGATACTTAAAGAGGCAGCGCAGGCTCTCAGCGTGCCTCTGGCAATGATCTTTAATGAGTCACTTATGTCGGGAGAATTGCCTAGTTGCTGGAAGGAGGCAAATGTCGTACCGATTTTCAAGAAAGGTGATAGGGAGGAGGCACTTAACTACAGACCTGTATCATTGACAAGCATCCCCTGCAAAATACTTGAAAGAATAATTAGGCTAAGACTTGTTGAGCACCTGGAGAGCATTGGGTTTGTAAACAAGCACCAACATGGGTTCTGGACAGGAAAATCATGCCTAACAAACCTTCTAGAATTCTATGATAAAGTAACAAGGATAAGGCAGGACAGAGAAGGCTGGGCAGACTGCATATTTCTTGACTGCCAAAAGGCCATTGATACAGTACCGCACATGAGACTGCTATACAAGCTTGAGAGGCAGGCAGGAGTGAGCGGAAAGGCCCTAGAATGGGTGAAGAACTACCTAACAGGAAGGAGCCAGAAGGTAATGGTAAGGGGCGAGAAGTCGGACTGGCGAACAGTAACAAGTGGAGTACCTCAAGGATCGGTGCTGGGACCAATCCTCTTCTTAATTTACGTAAATGACATGTTTACAGGAGTGGAATCATACATGTCAATGTTTGCGGATGATGCAAAATTAATGAGAAGAGTTGTGACAGATGAGGATTGTAGGATCCTCCAAGAGGACTTAAACAGGTTGCAGAAATGGTCAGGGAAATGGCTACTGGAGTTCAACACGAGTAAATGTAAAGTTATGGAAATGTGATCAGCTGATAGGCGACCAAAGGGACAGTACACAATGAAGGTGAACTGCCTACCTGTAACGATTCGAGAAAGAGATCTGGGAGTGGATGTAACACCTAATCTAACTCCTGAGGCACATATAAATAGGATAACGACAGCAGCGTACTCTACACTGGCGAAAATTAGAAATTCATTCAGAAACCTAAGTGAGGAGGCTTTTAGGGCGCTTTACACTGCCTACGTGAGACCAGTCTTAGAGTATGCCACGCCATCATGGAGTCCCCATCTGAAGAAACACATAAGGAAACTGGAGACGGTTCAGAGGTTTGCAACGAAGCTTGTTCCAGAGTTACGAGGGATGGGATATGAAGACCGCCTGAAGAAACTAAACCTTACGACACAAGAGAAAAGAAGGGAGAGAGGAGATATGATAGGGACATATAAAATACTCAGGGGAATTGACAAAGTGGAAATAGATGAAACGTTCACACGTAATAATAACAGAATGAGGGGACATGGGTGGAAAATGGAAACTCGGATGAGTCACAGAGATGTTAGGAAGTTTTCTTTTAGCGTGAGAGTAGTGGAAAAATGGAATGCACTTGGGGAACAGGTTGTGAAAGCAAACTCTATTCATAATTTTAAAATTAGGCATGATAGGGAAATGGGACAGGAGTCATTGCCGTAAACAACCGATGGCTGGAAAGGCGGGATCCAAGAGTCAATGCTCGATCCTGCAAGCACAAATTGGTGAGTACAAATAGGTGAGTACACACACACACACATGCTAGTTAACATATGTTAGCCATGCGAGGCTGGCTAACATCAGACCTGTCTTCATGAACCTGTGCTAGGAATCACTCATAACCTTGTATACCAAATATGTAAGACCAATCCTGGAGTATGCGGCCCCAGCATGGAGCCCGTACCTTGTCAAGCACAACACACAGCTGGAAAAAGTTCAGATGTATGGCTGGTTCCAGAACTAAGAGGCATGAGTTACGGCATGGGTGCTGTGTGAAATACACCTCACGACACTGGAAGACAGAAGAGTAAAGGAAGGCATGATAACTACCTGCAAAATTCTCAGAGGAATTGACAGGGGTAGATAAAGATAATCTGTTTAAAACGGATGATACACGAACTAGGGGACACAGGTTAAAACCGAGTACCCATATGAACCACAGGGACGTTAGAAAGAACTTTTTCCTTGTCAGAGTAGTTAACAAATGGAATGCATTAGGCATTGATGTGGAGGAGGCTGACTCCATTCACAGTTTCAAATGTAGATATGATAGGGGCCAATAGGCTTTGGAATTTGTACACCAGTTGAATGACAGCTGAGATTCTGGACAAATGAGCCAGAGCTCCACCCCGCAAGAACAACTATGTGAATACAACTAAGTGAGTACATGAGAGAGGAAATCCTTTTGCAATCGGACAGAGAAAAAGGCATGGTTTAAATTAACGTTTAAAGATTTTTTAAATTACCCGAAACCTGACACCAGAAGGCCCCCTTCAACCTGTCACCGGAAGCCAATGTCAACCTGCCACCATGTGATTTTTTTCTATTTACATAACCTCCTTAAAGGTTGAACTCAAGCAGAAAGAACTGCACGAGAGCAATTTATACTTTAAACTGAACTTCATAGAAGGGCGAGGGCAACCGTCAGGATTTCAACCAGGTTGAAATCCTAATCCACTAGGTCGTTGAGTTCCTCGAGTGCCAATTACACTATTAAGGGTAAATTACGAGTTCTCATATCAAATTTAATTTCAAGTGTGTAGCTATGAATCAGGTTTGAATCCAGAAGCAGGTTTTCATTAAAAAGATCGTATGAACAATTGCAGAATATATGTGGGACAGCAGCATTGTAGGGTTTGACATAATGACCGTTCTCTGTCAGCAATAAAAATTTATTCACAAAGAAACTAAGTCTACTACAACAACAATCTTGATGTTACGTTAATGTCCTTCCAGTAACACATTTAAGGCAGCTAATTTAACAGCCAAGTGTAGCATAGACTTCTGTCTAATGCCACTATCAAGTGGGATTAGATTCAGGAAAACCTGACATCAACCTTTATCTTGAAACCTTGAAAAGATTTATCAACCTGACACCAACAGAATCCTGTCTGTTATGGCTTTGGGCTGAATAAATGAACTAACTAACACTCGGAGTGTACACCAAGGACACAAATTGTAATAAACACTTGCAGCACTCTGCAATTATATTACAATGCAAACAACAACAAGGCAGGTTAATGAGGCAAGCCTCCAATAACTAAAGTTACTTTAACTCTCGTCTCCAGAGATGATAATCAAAATAAATGCCTAGTCAATTACACGAATTGATCTCAGTGATTAATTACGTTAATTGACTGTCAACTGCAGTCAGCAACAAAGCATTCTACATTAATCACATATTTGTCTTCCCCCAGAAAAGTCAAAACAGTCAACGCAATAAGTCGCTAATCATAATTCCTCAAACACTTGATCCATCAAGCATTCAGAGTAATTACATTAATTACAGATAAACGGACAGCTAATTAATCAGAACGAGTTACATTAAACAATAATACCTCACTCTCGACAGTTTTGCAAACAAATCTATGACAAATTCACTTTGATGATGCTCATTACCCTTAATTAACTGGAGTTGATTAATTAACTGTCAAACAGACAGATAAGTAATCCCAACGAATTACGTTAAACTCTATACTGTAACAACAGTTCTCATCCAAACACAGTAAATCCACTGAGTGACGTTAAAAACTCTTAATGAACTTGAGTGAGTAATTAACTACCCCACATACAGGTAATTAATCCAGAACGAATACGTTACAGGAATACTATCGCCCACGACAGTCTCCTCAAAACTGTGTGAATTCATTATGATGACGTTATTTAACCTAAATTAATTTGAATGGTCAGTTAACTGTCCCACTGACAGATTATCGATCCTGAACAAATTACGTTAATCTAAATGTTGTTATCTACACAACAGTTCCCTCATCAAAGCAATGTGTATTCCTTTGGTGATGCTAATTATTCCTAATTAACTCTCACTAATTCTGTAATTGACCAATCAAAGATTACACCAAGTCTTTGTCGTGCAGACAAGCAACACAGGTAACACTGGTCACACCTCTAAGTAATTATGCCAATAATAAAATTATTACCACCCAAAAATCACACGCAACTCATATCAATATATTTCCCTGATAACATAAGCAATAACACAGCACTTAGAAAATGGTAATTACAGATTAAGGGTGTCAACCGATCACCCCTTTTACCTCTGCCAGATACCGGTTTTCTCCTTATATGATATCACATGGACATGCAGGCACATAGCATGATATATATTGAATCATAGAAACTACCCCACACAATAATATAATGGAAATCACTTCACTGCCAGTATATATATATAAACCCTGTGTGTGTCCCACCGGTGTAATATACACACTTCTCACAATAGCCCGTGCTACTTGGAACATCTTGTTCCAGGTAGCGAATCTTTAACAACAGCAACAATCTTAACGACTTCACTGACAGGCTTTTCTCCCAGGGTGTAGTCATCCTTATAGGTTTATCTCACACGACTGCACTTCCTATCACCTAAGCAGGTGTTTAATACGACAGTGCTATCCGCACCTCTGACTTCAAATCAGTTTCCGAGACTTAAACACCAAGACATAGAGTACTTACGTTAACCGCTCTCCTTATTTACAAACATCCACACATTTATGCCCTTGAGGCTGAGTACTAAAGAGCAAATCGCCCAACATCCTCCACGTGGTTATGAGAGAGCCACGGAGGATGATCCGGTGTTGAGAACATGGGGTGCTGGATCACGGCATCGTGCCCACGGCGAGGTACGCCGAGAGCAAGTCGGCTGGATGTTGGCTGCCTCACACAGCTCGCAAGGATGCTCCTTACACACACACACACACACACACACACACACACACACACACACACACACACACACACACACACACAACCCACACACACACACCCACACACACACACACACACACACACACACACACACACACACACACACACACACACACACACGAGAAGGCTGTGCTCATTCCGGGTGTGGTGTGAGACGAAATGGCGACACTGTGAAATGGAATTCAATGTCCAAAACCTGTGGATTGTAATTCCCGGAAATTACTAAAGATGTAATTACAGTAGAAGTCTAAGAAACAAANCCTCGTTGGACGTAGAATCAACTGTTCACCAACGTACCTGTGGATGAAACAATCGGGATGATAGTGGACCAGTGTATCGAGACCCGGCCTGTACTCCCCTTGACATGCCAGAAAATATCCTGAGGAAACTACTCCAAGCTTGTACTAAGAGGCACCCGTCTTGAGCCCGGATGGGCACATGTATAAGCAAATAGACGGGGTCGCTATGGGTTCTCCCCTAGGCGTCCTGTTTGCAAACTCTACATGGGTACTATCGAGGAAAAAGTCTTAGTCGACTTGAACTTGAAACCGGCCATATACTGCAGGTATGTTGACGACATTTTTACACAGGTACCTGATGTCAGACATCTGCAGGAGCTGAAAGAGGCGTTTGAGCAGAATTCTGTGTTACGTGTTCACTTACGAGATGGAGAAGGTGGGGCTGCCCTTTCTAGATGTAACAGTCATGGAAAGAAGCGGAGGTTTCCACCCTGCAGTCTACACTAAGGAAACAAACATAGGAATGTGCCTAAATGCCAACAGTGACTGCCCAGACAGGTATAAGAGGAGTGTTGTTAACGCTTATGTCGACCGTGCTCTCAGCCACAGTTCAGAATGAAAGCAGGTAGACAAATAACTCTGTAGGTAAGGCAGGTCCTAGTCAACAACGGCTTTTCCAATGGTTTCTTGAAGACATCATAAGAGAAAGTGAAACGCCATGCAACCTCTGAAGAGACAACTAATACAACACCTATACCCCCTATTAGACTATTTTACAGGAACTTCTTCTCCACAGCTCATAAAACGGAGGAAAGGGTCCTGAAAGATATTGTTAGTAAAATGTTATCCCTACAGACAAAAACCAGAAGATACAACTAACGATTTACTATAAAACCAAAAAAACAGCCAGCTTACTCATGAGAAACTCTCCAGACACGAGCAGAACGCTCTAAAAGAGACAAACGTCGTCTATGCCTTCAAATGCCCTCTTGGGGATTGTAAGCCTCAAAAAACTCAGTATATAGGCAAGACAACAACATCTCTTTCTAGGCGTTTAACGGTGCATAAGCAACAGGGCTCCATTAAGGAACATATATTCTCTTCCCACACCAAACCCTCACCAGAGAAATCTTAGCAAACACACAGAAATCATTGATAGATACAGCGACAGCAGGCGGCTTGACATCTGCGAGGCACTACACATCAAGAAGTCAACACCAGCAATCAACAGCCAATTAACGCACAACTATATTCTACCCCTTCAAGACTCCGCTCCAATATAGAAACATCAAGAAATTGGGCCAATAGGCCTTCTGCAGTTCTATCTTTTATCCAACTTCTACAAATCTATACCCATTGTTTCGTGTTCTGTCTTTTGTTGAAAGTTTGTTTTCACCTCATCTAAAACCATTGTAACATGCCACTTCACCCAAATGCAGGTATAAAAAAGAAAAGTTAAAGCTGTTTAAACTCTGTTCAGTTAAAGTTGTTGTGAACTAAAGTCTTTGAAAATGTAATAAGTTTTACGAAACGCGCTCTAGCTTCGCGTCAGACTAGAAATAAAAAAAAATGAATTTTGGAGAATTGATTTTTCATTTACCGTCATCAGTAAAAAGAAACATAAGGAAAATTGAGAAAATTCGTGTTAGAATTATTAATCTTACTTTTTCAGTCATATTTAATATATATATATATATATATATATATATATATATATTATATATATATATATATTATATATTATATATATATATATATATATTATATATAAATACAATCAGCCTGCTTACTCAGTGGGTTGCAGGGGAGAAACCACAGATATTTTACTTCTAAATCAATATTTGTGTGTTGTATGATCATTCCCCTGCAATGCAAAATGTTGTTATTGTCTAAGTCAATCCAGAAACCTAGATCATTAATGGTTTTAACAGGAAGGTTTTCAAAGTCTACCCTGTAGGTTTGGGTTTGAGCTTGCTTTACCCAGTATTTCTGAGTACTGGAGAATTTGTTAGATTCCCATTTTGTTTAGGAAGTCAAACATCCTTTGAGTAACTCTGATTAATTTATTGAGTTCAAAATGCTGAGTAGAAACAATTACCAAATTCCAGGGTGGTTCTGCAATCTCAGTGAGAGCAGTAACATTCATCACTATGACTTGTGGCTTTTGTTTAGCCCACTGGAAGTCACTGATTAGCCACTGAGGTCCATGGAACCATATCTCGGTTTTGGATAGTTGTCTCAACGTCAGGCCTCTGGAGAGATAGTCAGCAGGATTCCCTCTCATGGGTACATATCTAAGTTTGAACCCAATTGATAACTCTCTTATATCCTTTCACCTAGTTGTGTTTGCGGGGGTTGAGCTTTGCTCTTTCGGCAAGCCTCTCAACTGTCAATCAACTGTTTACTAACTATATTTTTTTTCCACACCACACACACACACACACACACACACACACACACCAGGAAGCAGCCCGTGACAGCTGACTAACTCTTAGGTACCTATTTACTGTGTAATGATCTGGTGCTCAGATCATTGGTTCTCCCTTCCCCCTCTCCCCTCCTTCCTTCTCCCCTCCTTCCTTCTTCCCGTCCCCCTTTCTCCCCTCCCCTTACCCGTCATTCGTCTTCCCCCTTCACCCCCCCCTGTAGCCCATTTGTCAAGGTCCAAGGAGTTGACCTGAGGCCAACCTCTGTGATACCTTGCGTCCCCACGCAATCCTCCCCACACGTTTCCCCTCTCCATCCCCCTCTCATCCCCCTCTCATTCCCTCTCTTTCCCCTCTCAACGGTCCCTTACCCATACCAGGCGAGTCAAATGTCCCTACCCTTTATCTTGCTGGAGACGGGCTTGAACATAAATTATCAGTTTTGGTAAACATTGCTGGGAGGTGCACTAGTTGCGGGAATCCAATACAGTGGTACCTTGTTCCCATCGCATAGCCGGGGAGTACTGACTCAATCTTCAGGAATTCATGTAGCCTTCCACGGCACCTCAGGGAAGATGATTGGCGGGAGATAAGGGCCAAGTCCTTATTGGCCCTAGAAAGCCAGACCTCAGGCCTAAGTGTAAAATGGTTGGCCATTGCCAAAATAATGGGTGGAGCCCTGGGGCGGTATTAGATGGTGGGAGGTGTAATCCTTCCCAGCAATAAGCTGGTAAAACAAAATTTCATTTAGTGTGTCTTGGGAGTTTTTCGGGACTGGAGGGCAAGCCAGCCCGCATCCGAAGGGGCTGAGGGCCGCCATCAACATCTGGGCCACAGGGTGCAATTGAAGGTAGTGTGCTCCTACGTTTCTTGCAGATTGGTGATTGCATTTCCATTGCCTCTTTTATTTTGGTAGATGTTATTAGAGTAGGTTATATGTCAATTGTGATTTAAATATACAGTTACAATAATAAAATAATTGTTAATGTCATTTTGGTGAGTTATCTGTCCCCTTGTGTTGGTATATGTTATTCATGCGATTTTCATGTGCTGTGTTAGAAATTCCCTGTGGTTCTCCATTCTTAGGCATAATAAAGTAAGCGAGAGCCTCCCGTTCAGTTCAATAAGACTAAAGTAATCCATTCAATTTCAATCACTGGTCCGTTGAGTTCCCTGATTATCGAGTCCCTTCCTTCCTGGGGACCGATAATTATAGACACATTCATGCATTTGGAAGGTGGTGGCAGTGTAAAAAGGTAAGAAGATTAATAATCCCTTTCCTTGTGATATTCCTCATTTAATATTCAGCTTATATTCGTGACAGTCCAGCGAGGGGTCATACTGGTCCGTTATTAGTGTTTGCTGGTTATTAAGTGTGGACAGAGATATTACATTACAATAAATGGTTTAGTCAACAATTACAAGGGTATAGCAGCCATTACTATGGTAGACATTACAACTGCTAGGTAACAGGGGCATTCAGGGTGAAAGAAACTTTGCCCATTTGTTTCTGCCTCGTGCAGGAATCGAACCCGCGCCACAGAATTACGAGTCCTGCGCGCGATCCACCAGGCTACGAGGCCCCTTCCTTTATGCGATTGCTCACGTAAGGAGTTTTACTATTATTATTCCTTAACTACTGCAGTACTGCCTCATTATCTAACCATATCACTGTTTCTTCAATGTGGATGTTACTTAAGATTTTGGTCAGATAATGAGCCAGCCTTACTCCTAGTAATATGGCAGTTGTGGCAATGATCGTTTCTTCAATGGTGCCACCCTGGCTATAGATGTCCGCAAATTTGCTTGTTCATTTGTGAATATATAGGCTGCCGTGCCGTAAGCCCTTCCTGAGGCCTCACAGAACACATGTAGCTTAATTAGTTGATTTCATTGTTTAGTATTTCAAGAGAACTTGACAGACTCTTGGATACTTAGATCCTTCACTAGCTCCTGCAACTTTTCTTTTAAAGCAGGTGTTAGTGAATCATCCCAGCCTATATTCTCTTCCAAGCATTCCTGCATTATCAACTTCCCCTTAATTAAGATTGGACTTAATAGTTGTAAGGGGTCGAAGGGTTTGTTGACTTGGGATAAGAGTTTCCTCATTGTTAGGTTGGCGGTTTCTTGTTCCATCGATTTTATTGTTAACTAGCTGTACCCGGCCACGTGTTGCTGAGACACAGCAACCTTCCCCTGTTCCCCAGTCCTCCACACCATTCCCCTTCTCCTCTGTCCCCTTGTCCCCCATTCCATCCCCCCTCCACCGTCCCCTCGTCCTCCCCCATCATCTCCCACTCCCTCGTTCCCTCATCCTCCTTACCATTCCCCCATCCTGTCCCATCGTCCTCCTCCGACTATCCCCCTAATCCCCTTGTCCTTCCCACCATTCTCTATTCACCCGCCCCCTCATTCCCATCATCTCCAACTCCTCCGTCCCCTCGTCCTCCCCACCATCACCCCCTTCCCTGTCCCCTCGTCCTCCCCACCAGTCCCCACTCCCTTGTCCGATGCATTCCCAAATGATCTGCTGTTCCCATCAGAAAATTGGGAACATCAAATGATCTGATGTTCCACGTCACTGAAAAATAAGAACAGTTAAAAAAGAACTGAAAAAAATAAAAAATAATAAACTATACTCACAAAATGAACGGTATAGTAAACAACACAGCTCAATTTCAACGCAATCTCACACAAAATAATTAAATCAAAACGAAAATAAATCGAAATCTATGAAAAATCAATTTATCAATGAGATCAGATACAATGAAATGGAATCGTAACACATTTAGTATATGGTGTGTTGCTCCACATGCAACAGATGGCGCTATTTAAAAAAATAAAAGTATGTTTTTAACTGTCACAGGTGTGGCATCTATATTTATACTCAGGAAATGAACGGTATGGTAAACAACACAGCTGGATTCCAATGCAATGTCACACAAAATAATTAAATACAAATAAAAATAAATCGAAATTTATGAAAAATCAATTTATCTATGCAATCGGAAACACTGAAATGGAAACGTAACATATTTAGTACAGCGTGTGTTACTCTTACATGCAACAAATGGCACTGTTTTTCAAAAAAACATGTTTTTTTACCAGTCACAGGTGTGGCATCTATATAGTATGTATATAAAAACATGCACGTATTCGAATGAAACGTTGTGTGATGTGTTGATCTTTCGTCAAACAGATGCGCTGTTTTTCAAAAAAGTATATTTTTACCTGACACCGGTATGGCATGTATATAGTAGGTATATAAAAACACGTGCGTATTCAAATGCAATGTTGTGTCAAAATTTCAAAGCAATCGGTAAAGAAGTTTTGGAAATTTCCCTCACATTAAAAAACACTGTTTTTCAAATAAAGCCTGTTTTTATCTGCTACAGATGTGACATCTATATAATATGTACATAAAAACACGCTCATATATGAATGGAACGTTGTGTCAAAATTTCAAAGCAATCGGTGAAGAACTTTCAGTGATTAGCGATTTTGAACAAACGAACATTTTCATTTTTATTTATATAGATTGATCAGATGTTGTTTCCAATTTAACTCCTAATATCTTTATCTTCAGAGGTACCTTGTAGTCTAGAAATTCTGATTCAATCAATTGATTTAATTTTAAATTATTTGAAATTCACGACTGGACCCAACAACACATTTGCTCCCAACAACTCTCGATTGGTCTCATGATATATGTTTAGCAGTTCTCTTTCACTGCAAGTTGTTCCTTGGAAGTTGAAATACAGGTTATTGCTAATTTCAGTTTTGTATGGGCTATTGGACTTCTTCAAATATGTGTCTAAGGTTGTTTGAAGCAGAAACGATGAAGTAGCTCCAAACAAAACTGACACAAACCTGTATGTAATTTTTTCACTGTTTGGATTACTAGTATCCTTTATCCATAGGAACTTGGTGTAATTTCGGTCCTCATCTTGGAGTCCTACCCTAAGTAATGCCTTACTTATATCGGCTGTGTATGTAAGATATACTATTAAAGCTCTGCATAAATCCCTATGCGGAACTTTAACAGCACGTCATACAGTCTTTTTTGTCAGGCTGGGCCAGTTTGAAGGCAGTCATTCAATGAGAAGCTATTATGTTTGGCTATAGAACTTCAATTAAAAATTATCCTCAGTGGGGCAGTAACAGAATTCTTCAGTACTGCATGGTGGGACAAATAGTGTCCCTCCTTAGAGTCATCATTGTTTACAACTTCGATTAATTTGTTATCGAGTTGTTGTTGGATTATATCTTGGTGCATTTCAGGATCTCAGGTTGTCTATTCAAAGGGCAACACCTGAGACCTTAATTGTTTTTGAGCCATGAAACGATATATTGGTAGCTGAGGATGATTCAACTTCAAGGTAGACTGACCCAGTATTGATTGTCTCTGTAGACAACAGAGTCCAGGTATTGTTTGTAAGTCCAAACATCGTCTGGACTAGGTATTTCTGGGATGATACCTGGAGTCAGTCGGCCGAGCGGACAGCACGCTGGATTTGTGATCCTGTGGTCCCGGTTCGATCCCGGGCACTGGCGAGAAACAATGGGCAGAGTTTCTTTCATCCTATGCCCCTGTTACCTAGCAGTAAATAGGTACCTGGGTTTAGTCAGCTGTCACGGGCTGCTTCCTGGGGTGGAGGCCTGGTCGAGGACCGGCCGCGGGGACATTAAAGCGCCGAAATCGTCTCAAGATAAGGTGAGTAGGTCCAATAATTTGTTACAGGGGGGATCTAGTTCATCCTCAGACATGTATCTGAATTTGAAAGATGACTGTTCTTCTTGTAGTCATACAACCATCACTGGGTTGACTTGTTTGTTGTCTAGAAGTGTGGGTTTCCTGAGATTCACAACTGGGCCAGTGAGTAATATGCAGGTGAACAATAATAGGTTCATTCCCTACTGTTTAGTTTGTCCAGAGGTGAATTTGTGGTAATAGTTTACACCTACAATCAGCTGACTTGATTCCCTTGTCTTGTAGAAATTTGACTGTTGTCCCTTGACCATGAACATATTGGTGAGATAGGGTTTTGTCTACTACATGACTGTACAGATCGGACATAACTGTTAAATATACTAATTTTGGTTGGGAAGATTAGAAAAAATCTATTTTTTTTTTGGTTGGACCACTTTGTAGATTTGGGATCCTGTTTTGGTCAGAAACCCTGATATATTTAGTTTACCTGATTAACAGATTTTAATTTAGTCATCTACCACCTTCTGCGTGACAAATGTTTTTTGGGACCCTAGGTCAAATACACATGGGTGTTGACCTTTGCCCTTATCTTTTTATGATGAGTTGCAGCGGGGCAAATTCGCATTATTGCGTTACTTTGTCGATAGAATATTTATTTATTGTCTTACTTACAGGACTGTATGGTGGTGAAGTGCTTTCTTCCTTCACCTTAGGTTTTGGAGATCTCTGTTTATGTCTCCAAACAGTACTGAGTGGTGCTAGCATTTGTTACTCTTGTTGCAGATGCATAGTTGACTCTCACAGGTGCTGATGTTATGTTAGTGAAGGCAACTTGTGCATTTGTGCTACTCCTTGAGTCACCTGACTCTTTTAGCACGATCAGGATAATTAGTGCAATGGAATAAGGAATGTGCTTCATTACAGAACAAACACCTCTTCCAGCCTACTGCACATTTGGGAGTCACTGCCTTGGGTGTCACAGTAACTGTAGGTTTGGAGGGATCCACTGCATGGGTGCCCACCTCCACCTTGGAGTGGCGGTGAATGTTTTAGTTTAATGAGAGTACTTGAAGTACCATTTGGTTTGCTATTATGGGTATTTACTGAAGGTTTAGCAGTTGGATCACAATCCATATTTGCTTATTGTCTTTCTACAACAGAGTGTAAACCTTCAGTTATTTCCTGAACTGTTAGGGAAGATTTGTTACACAGTGAACTCAACCTCTCCAGTATTTCACTGGGTAGTTTGCATCAGATGACAACTCTAGTCATTCACTCATCGCTGGTTATACCAACCTTAAGGCTCAGTGCTTTGAGTAATGAGTCAGGCTCGAATCTGAAAGCTTGGAGTGAATCAGTACTCTGATTAGTTGGGGGGTAAGTTCCAAAATAATTGGACTAAATGTGTAACAGCTCTCTCTGTGATAGGATAATTATCCTTAAGGAGCTGAACTGCGAGATCATAGCCATCACTATTTAGAAATAAATTTAGTACCACCTTTTCAGCCTCACCCTTAAGTTGACTCTAGATATGTGAACTTGGTGGTTGTAGACCCCACAGAGTCAACAAACTTATTCCAGAAGTTTTCCCAGCTTTCATCCTCTGATCCAGAGAATGTGGGTAAAGTGATTGAAGGCAGTTTGACTTATAGTTAAGTAGTGTTAGGTACAGCTGTAGTTGTTAATTTGTTCTGGACAATTAATTTGATGAAAGGATCCAACATGGCTTGAGTATCATCCTCATATTAAGCCATGTCAGCCATTATATCGTTTAATTCATCTGTAGATAAGTTCGTGTTGGCAAGTTCAGGCAAATACTTTTCTGTCTGGTGTCTGACTTGCTCAAACTTACTTGTTGCTACTTGAAAGTAGGTTGCTAGTTGAACATAGTCAACTGGTTGACATAGATCACTGCATTTATTGATCTGTTGAGTTAAATGACCCTTAAGTCCTGTTAACATCCTTTTAAATTTTGTTATTTAATCAACCATATTAACTGCTTGGTTGGGTTTTGTAGGTCCCACAAGGTTGGCACTAATGTAGCTAGGACACTTGCTCATAACTTCGGAGCAAGTACTAATGATAGTCACCTAGGGTTAAATTGTATATCACTAGACTAAAATTGTACCTTCAATTAGGTTGGTTAATTAAAATAGTAAATTTAGATAATCACCCACAAATGCTTGGAGAGGAAATCAGTGTCGCTGGAGGAATTCCTCATGTTAGCTCTTCCTTATCGCCGTTGCAAGGAATAGTGACACTTATTACACTCAGAGGTGAAGTGATTATAGTTCAATATAAATTAATATGTTATATGGTAATATATTATAAGAAAATGTATTATATGTACAACACAACTTGTGTTGTTATTGGTCCCACCCTATATAAGGGTCTGTACAATATTTAAATAGTGCTAGGTTGTTTACTATTTGGTACAACACAAGACAAATTTAGTATCATACCTTAATGCAGGTTGGCACAGTAAGTTAAACGGGACTAGGTTGTTCAATATTTAATACAATACTAGTATAATAATATCCTACCCTAATGCGGGTTGGCAACAAATAAATTAATATAATATTGTTCAATAGAGACAAAGGTGCAATATATTTTTTATTGTTTTATTTTATATGTTAAATGTTTCTCTTACTTAAGAGAAATATTTATACATTTATTTTTAGTAGCCTCATTAGCCTCTTGAGCTCCACTTATTTTCCTCATTTCCTCTCCCATTCATGTTACGTTGCTCTTATCTTCTTTATGTACTACTCTCTGCCACAACATAACTGTAGCCAACTCTCATAACTGTATTGTAAAGCAGACTCTGCCATGAACCCTTTGCAAAGTTACGACTTTCTGCTCTCTCTGCTTTCTTATGTGGCGCTGCTGGTCAGTGTCTCACTCTGCTATACATTCTTCTCAATATACACAGGCTGAATGATGCCTCACTTGCCGCACCTTGTCAATATACACAGGCTGAATGATGCCTCACTTGCCGCACCTTGTCAATATACACAGGCTGAATGATGCCTCACTTGCCGCACCTTGTCATTCTTCACCAGGCTAGTACCTCTTCTAAACTCTTCCACAAACGTGAATAGTCGGATGGAAGAGCCCCTTTGCACAGTCTTTCAGTACTTGTTTGTTAAACAGCCGAGCTTTTCCATTCAATTTTGTATATTAATTATTAATGATTTTCTTGTGTCGGCAGGATGAGGGTGTTGGCTAGTGTAGTGGTGTCAGTGGCAGTAGTGTCAGTGGCTGTGGTGCCATTGGCAGTTGCTATTATTCCAGTGGTAGTGGCACAAGATGCACCTTATGTGAGGACGGAGGAAGGCGTGATATCCGGCTTGAGCCATACATCCACAAAAAGCAAGGTCTTCTACGGTTACTACAGTATTCCCTTCGCCAGGCCACCTCTCAACCACCTGAGGTTCAAGGTAAAATACATACACATCCACACACACACACTCTCACCAACTTGTGGTGAGGGAGGTCGGCTGGTAAGTGCCTCTCTGAGGTCTTCAACAGTGTGTAAGGTTTATATAATATAATATCGTAGCCACTAATG
>WNGS01055223.1:0-12180 GCA_020271785.1 Procambarus virginalis
CCCCCAGCACCAATGTACTTAGCTTGACCCCCAGCACCAAGGTACTAAGCTTACCCCTAGCACAATGTACTTAGCTTGACCCCCAGCACCAATGTACTTAGCTTGACCCCAGCACCAATGTACTAAGCTTGACCCCATCACCAATGTACTTAGCTTGACCCCCAGCACCAATGTTCTAAGCTTGACCCCAGCACCCCATGTTGTAAGCTTGACCCCCAGCACCAATGTACTAAGCTTGACCCCAGCACCAATGTTCTAAGCTTGACCCCCAGCACCAATGTACTAAGCTTGACCCCCAGCACCAATGTTGTAAGCTTGACCCCCAGCACCAATGTACTAAGCTTGACCCCCCAGCACCAATGTACTTAGCTTGACCCCCAGCACCAATGTACTTAGCTTAACCCCCAGCACCAATGTACTTAGCTTGACCCCCAGCACCAATGTACTTAGCTTGACCCCCAGCACCAATGTACTAAGCTTGACCCCCATCACCAATGTACTTAGCTTGACCCTCAGCACCAATGTACTTAGCTTGACTCCCATCACCAATGTACTTAGCTTGACCCCCAGCACCAATGTACTTAGCTTGACCCCCAGCACCAATGTTCTAAGCTTGACCCCCAGCACCAATGTACTAAGCATGAACAGCACCACTAAGCACCACTACCCTCGCCATCTGATGATAGGCTACACACCTGATATGTAGGTTTGAAAATCAGCCGCCAATTTCCCTGTGAATAGCGCACAATTCACTATAATTCTAACAATTTCATTGAGACTGCAGAGAAACTCTATAATCAAAGCTAAATTATACATGTTTTATCTTAATTTAGTATCGTCATTATTATAATTCGAATTTTACCATACAGCATTTTCAATACAATTTTTCTTTTTACGCAGTACTGTTTAAGTTAATTGATCAAGCAACATGTTTTATTTAACACGAGATTTGAGCATCGGCTATCGAGCCCCGTAAATGCTCAAAATACACCTACTGGCACAATAAATAGCTTCGCTCTCATTCTTAGCCAACTAGGCTAAGAATGCGAATGTATGCCCCCCTATAACATTTGCAACTTGCAACAATAGAGATATTATCTGGGTGTAACATATAGCCGCCGCGTCCAACAGCCTGGTTGACCAGTGCAGCAAACAGAAGGCCTGTTCGAGGACCGGGCCGCGGAGACGTTGAGCCCCGAAATCATCGCAAGGTAAGGAAACCTAATGGATGAACCATATTAGATTAATATTAAATCAATATAGACTATGTTAACTTTAAAACAGCGTAGAATCCATATTATTATTAACATTAACTCAAACTCAACATCATCAACGTTAAATTAATGTAGAATACACATTATTAGCGTTGAATAAACGTTGATAAACCAGACACAGTAGAACCGAATCACCATTTTTTATCACTGTGGCTTCGTTGTTCTTTCTATCAACGTAGCTAGCATGCCCAACCGGGCCAGCTTGAATGGGAAAAGGATTAAGGATTCAACCAGGGTCAGCTCAGCAGACTATCTGATCCTTGGCGCCTCTTAGAGGTCTGTGGATACATCGTGTCCTTGGCCTCTTCTAGCGGTCAGGCAAGACCCCCACCCCTCTCTCCACACTGCACCCCCCTCAACAAAAATAAATAAAAAGCTGCAGGTCACCTTCTCAAAGTGAGAGGGGTGACCTGAAAGATCCATCTGTCACTCCCACAGTTGGTTGAGTCACTCATATAAGTATTACCGCCAGCAGGCTCTTCTCCCAGCTGGATTTTCTACCGACATTCATGTGATACTTATCCGACTTTTTTTTTTTAACTTAAGGTGACAGAATTATCGTAGAATTTATTCTGCTTTAGCTGAAGAAATTTTCAAATCTCGTGAATCCTCTTATTAGCCAGAGGTTTGTCTCAAGGAGTGCCCTAAGAGGTAGGTGGCAACAGTTGAGGCAAAAGATGCGTCCGCACACTATAGAAAACGTGAGCCGAATAACCAAAACTCGAAGCTTCGCAAAGCACGTGACGCAAGAGTATTATTAAGTGTCCGGCGAGGTCTTATTCTGTTAGAAGTGGCACACCAACAAGGATTAGCAAGGATCCACTTAACTAGCATCAAGCAGAAGCTGTGTCAATGATTTAGACTGGGGACAATAATGACGAAAGGAACGTATGCCAGCCTCATAATACAATATTATGGACTTAACCAGCAAACACAGTATCCAAGAGTGTTGGTTCGACGTTGAATCAACCTTATCACCGGTACCTGAACGTCGTATCAACGTTGATGACGGTACTTCAACGTTGAATCAACGTTGATGACGGCGCTTCAACATTGAATTGGCGTTGATCTTGGATATTGCGCCCATTGCGAAGCCTAGTGACAATAATGACGAGATGAACACTTAAAAATGTGAAATTTGATGTCAGCTTTCACTCAATCACCAGAGCTTTCAACCATGCCAGACTGTCACTCACTTTTTTTTATTAATACATGAGGTACATCTGCATTAGTGCAGCTGCCCTAGACGATATAAAGTGGAGTACAGTGTGTCAAAAAAGCTAACTAGGTGATGCTAAAAAATCCCCATCACACAGGATGGTTAGTCATACAGAGGCATGTGATAAGCAGTCTGCACTGGCAGACTCCAGAAGCATTTTGAGGATATCATCAACACAAGAGTGAATAAGGCAGCAGTTGTAATACAAGTCCCCATCTCGCTCACTGTCACTCACGTACCAACTTGGCAACAAACATCAGGTCGATAGGGAAAAGTAGGGTTGGAATGCATTAGATGAAGTGAATGAAGCGAGCCTAACTCAATTTTAAAAAGTTAAATGTATATTAAAAAAGAAAATGAAAGAGTTTGGTCGCAACACTAAGCGCAAGTAAGGTCTGGCAACACTTGAAAGTTTTGAAACTGAAAAAAAAACACCTCAGTGGCGTCTGTTTGTGGATAATACCTACTTCAAATACTAAAAAAATTGCAGAACGTGAATCTGAAATATAAAAATACTGTTTGCAACACAATTATTTTTTATATATAATTAATAAGTATTTTGCCATTTTTTTTTTTAGGATGGCGAACAGGTATTATATTCAGAATGTCGAACTGTAACTAAAGTTTAGTTATGCTAGACTGAAGCAAGTTTCAATGCCAGAATCAAACTTAACTTCCTTTATACACCTAAGGTCAAATTTTGTTCACGCTGTTCACAAATATTTTATACATTTTGTGTATTTAAAGCAATGCTGAAGAAAATAGGCTGGAACAGCAATTTCTCAAACCAGCAGCTTGAAAAGAAATAACAAGCCTAAACATATATAGGCCAGCTCCTGTTTAACAAATTTGCTCATTCTTGTCCAGCATATTTCAAAGAGTTGTTATCGGAAAGGATTGCGACTGTCTACATATTAACTTTTAGCATTTAATACTGACCTTCGCGATTAATTTATGAGGTGGAAAAGCATGATATTTGGGAGTATAGTCTTAGTTGCATTAAGGCATGGTTGTTCCAATGGAACATAAGTTATTATAAACAACCCGTCCTCCTAATAGAACGTCGCATTTTGACGTATACGCTCCCAAAGGAAGCGCCTCGAGAAGTTGACATACTGTCCCGATTTCTGGTTTGGGTCCTCTGGTAGGTTAGGATTTGAGCACTTTAGAACTGCACTTTCTTGACGTTTGGAAAACCTTAGGAGGACGAGCTGATTATAAATGGTCTTAAAGACTGCGTCGAGGCTCAGGGTCTTGTGTTATTTAACACAGATATAAACGATTTAGTTGTAATTGAACAGCAACAGTTTCAAATTTGACATGAAAAAGAAAATATGGCTGGAAATATAATGCTTAAAATCTCTTCAAAACAACTTACATAGGTTTTTGAAATCGACGAATGACTGGCATATATAATTTAATGATCTGAGCCCATGCAATGATAAAAGTTACCAGATATCAAAATGATTACCAGAGAGCTACAGCAAAACAATCTAAGTGTAAATCTTCAGAATAAGACACATAGGATACTGGGGGGGTTGCTATCCTCATGTGTTATATGCAACAATACTACGGGCTCACCATAGCCCGTGCTACTTGGAGCTGTTTGTTAAAAGTAGCGAATCTTTAACAACAACATGCAACAATAAGGAATCTAATGCTATTCACAGTTTTATCTTGCCTTTGTTTGGTTCCATTTACGTAAGGTTAGGCTATGCTGTTTTGGTCACCATAATATGGAATGGACATACAGTTCAATTGAACATGTACACAACAGAATGACAAAAAAGTTAATCCCTGGAATTAGAAACCTTCCTTATGTAAAGAAATTAAGAAAGCTCAATTTACATTCTCTAGGAAGGGGTCACCACAACAACAGCTTGACTGACCAACCGTCCTCAACATACTCCAGACTCAGTATAAATACACTAGTGAACTTGAAGTGCAAATTTAGTTATGTACATGGTTGTAGGTCTAAATTTACAAACAATATTCAGACCTGAAGAGTGTGATCCTCATTACTTTTAGATGATTTTGAGCTATTTTGGTAGATAATGTACAAAGTAAAGTTAGCCTTTGTGAGGACACTGATCAATGTATCAGTATACTCTGACGCACCGGGTAGACCTTCTGGTGTTGGTATCCGATGGAGTTTACCTGTCTTATTGCTAATGTTTCTTAATATGAATATCAGTAATTTATACAATAATTCTTTTTGTGGGGGGAGGGGGGTTTGTGGAAGGAAAAAGATCCCTATTAACCACGACTCCCAGGTATCTATGGTGTTTAGATTTGTTATTTTTAACACTACCTAGCTAATATCTAGTAACTAAATTTACCTAGCCTTAGAACCTTACATTTGTTAGCATCAAACTGCGCTTGCAAATCTTTCGTCTAGTTTAATAGCCTATCTACAATCTTCCTGTACCTAAATTCTTCCTGTAGCGATTCTGAAATTTCTTTTGAATATATTTCACATTCTATAATTTTGTTTCGTTTTTTTTATCTAAATAGTTTATATAATATATATATATATATATATATATATATATATATATATATATATATATATATATTGGTGTATACTGGCAGCAGGTTTTCTTTTACACATGTCTCATTGAATATGACCGCATATTCTGTATTTACTATCTTCTGATTTAGGGCTTCTATCCCTCTAACTATTTTCTTAGCATCAGGGCTTAGCTGAAACAGGAGTTCTCCAAAACTCATTTTCGTAATTTCTGGGTGAAGAAAAGATGTGGATTACTATAGAATGTATTACACTTATTTAAACAATTTGCACGACGTTTCGAACCTCCATGGTTCATTTTCAAGTGAGGAAATGTTACAATGTGGTTTGATTATATACCCGCACTGGGTCAGGTGATAAAACAATAAAGGTGAAAACATAGGGGATACATAGGGGATAAATGGGGTGAAACATAGAGGTAACCGCAGAAGGCCTATTGGCCCATACGAGGCAGCTGGCATCTACATACAAAGATTAATCCAGTGTAATTGGCCTGTTATGTTGAACATTGTCTTCTGTGTTGGCATCGTTATGTTCTGGTCTTGTCCTTACTCTCATTGTGGGAAGAGTAAATAGTTCCGTGATTTGGGTGTTCATGGTAGGTTGTTCTGTTCTTATGTGAATTGCTTCAAGAATTTGTAATCTTCTTGCATCTTGGGTTCTGTCTATTATGCATGTATTCTTGTTCAACATTTCTCTTGTTAGGGTGATGTCATGGGCTTGTCTCATGTGATTCCTAGGGGCACCGGATTGAAGATGGCATGTCAAACGCCTCGTCAGCTTGGTCGACGTCATACCTATGTACTTAGATTGAAGGTTACATCCTTCGTGGGGGCAAGTGTACATGTATACAACGCTTGACTGCTGTAGAGGGTTCTCTGTCGGCTTCGGGCTGTTTTTGATAAGGAGTTCGGAAGTCTTCTTGGTTTTATAGAATATTGTCAGGTTTATGTTTTGGTTAGGAGTAGTGCTTTTTACTCCTTTACGGATTATTTCTTTCATTATTCTTTCTTCTTTTGTATGTTCACTGTGCATGGTTGATTTGTAATATAATTTTATTGGAGGTATTGTGGTTTCTGTTCTAGGTTCTGGATTATACCAACGGTCCAAGTGTCTTCTTATAGCAGCGTTTATTTCCGCGTTGCTATATCCATTGTTCACCAATACCTGAGTTACTCTTTCAAACTCTCTACTCACGTTGCTCCATTCAGAGCAGTGGGTAAGCGCTCGACGAATATAAGCATTGAGAACACTGGCTTTGTATCTTTGGGGGCACTCACTTCTACCGTTCAGGCATAATCCTATGTTGGTGGGCTTGGTATATACGTTGGTGCTTAAAGAGGTTCCTGTTTTTGTTATTAGTACATCCAAGAATGGCAGACTGTTATTTTCACTATTTTCATGTGTAAATCGGAGTACTGACTCTCTCTCTAGATGTCTTTTTACGTCAATTAGTTCATCTGAGTCTTTTACTATTACGAATATGTCATCTACATAACGGCAATATAAAGTTGTTTTTGTCTGCTACTGAAGACCCTGTCTTCGATGGTTCCCATGTAAAAATTAGCGAATAAATTATATATATATATATATATACATATATATATATATATGTATATATATATATATATATATATATATATATATATATATATATATATATATATATATATATATATATATATATATATATAACTGAAAACTCACACCCCAGAAGTGACTCGAACCCACACTGCCAGGAGCAACGCAACTGGTATGTACAGGGACGCCTTAATCCGCTTGACCATCACGACCGGACATAAGGAAGTGATAGCCGAAGCTATTTGAACCAGTTCCCCGCCGGCACTCGGATGGTAATCTGAGTTTTCAGTTGCATATAGTCCTGTGGACCATTCAGGCTTGTTCACATTTCTGTTCCTCACGTGTGCCCCAAAGAATGAGTTGATTTGATAAAATAATATGCCCAAGATTACCATCCAAGTGCCGGTGGGCTGATGGACAAATAGCCTCGGCTACCTACAGGGAGCCGGTCGGCCGAGCGGACAGCACGCTGGACTTGTGATCCTGTAGTCCTGGGTTCGATCCCAGGCGCCGGCAAGAAACATTGGGCAGAGTTTCTTTCACCCTATGCCCCTGTTACCTAGCAGTAAAATAGGTACCTGGGTGTTAGTCAGCTGTCACGGGCTGCTTCCTGGGGGTGTAGGCCTGGTCGAGGACCGGGCCGCGGGGACACTAAAAAGCCCCGAAATCATCTCAAGATAACCATCAGTTTTTGTCCGGTCGTGATGGTCGAGTAGATTAAGGTGTCCTGTACATACCAGCTATGTTACTCCTGGCAGTATGGGTTCGAGTCACTTCTGGGGTGTGAGTTTTCAGATATATATATATATATATATATATATATATATATATATATATATATATATATATATATATATATATATATATATATATCGTAACTAGTAGCCAGAACGCACTTCTCGGCCTACTATGCAAAACCCGATTTGCTTAATAGGCCAAGTGATTTTCTTTATTTTCAATAAATTGTTTCCAATTAGTTTATTTGAAATATTACTATTATATTTGTTAAGAAAATGAATTACTGACTTAGTTATATTAGTTTAGGTTAAGTTAAGATGTGCTTTTGTGTATGATGTGTATGCAGAAAAATCACATAAGAAAAACTGAGAATGCAAAGCGCGTTTTCGGCTCAATTCGCATTTTTCAGAGCATTTTAGAATGAAGAAGGAAACGAGGTAGGCAGACCTTATACCCGTTAGGGAGATAAGGATATCCTAAGTGATAATCTTGTTTATCTGAAAATGATAACACAATGTTGCTTTCTTCTCAAGTCATTATAGTTAGATAACAACTAGTGTGAAGCAAGATATCACAAATTATAATAATATTTATCAGGCGTAACATCGTGTTGTTCATGCCTTAAGCTTGCATGGTAAGATAACGAATGGTTGTGTTCAGAGTATCTGTGAAGATCATTGTTAACTGATGATGACAACGATGTTCCTCATGCCTCCATCAACCATTCACAAATATCATCAGTTACATACCAGTTATGGTTATATTGGTTGAATGGTGATGGCAACAATGTTTCTCTTTCCTCGAGCAAGTATTGCCAACATTTTATTGTCAAACGTTCATGGTGTACGATGATTATCAATGTTATATTGGTTAACTGATGATGGCAAGACTGCAGCTAACGGTTTACCATAGTAAAGTCAGCAATTTTCGGGTGCTGCACAATGCTCTTCTTCTGATAATAATAATAATAATAATAATAATAATAATAATAATAATAATAATAATAATATTTATTATTATTTTTATTAGGGAAAAAACACACAAAATGGTGTACAAGAAGAAAGTTTGATCTCCAGTTAGGGCAAGTATATACTATGTCTCAGGACACAAAGCTACTCAGGGTTCCGGGCATGACAATATCACCATTGTCGCACTTGTCACAAGTAATAAATTATCAAATAATAACTGGTGGGATGCCAGATATTTTAATGGTGATCTATTCTTAACAATTTTAACACGATCTTCCTCTCTCCTAAATTTAGGGTGGAAAATAGTTTTACATAATATTTAGAGTCGGTAGCTTCACTAGTATATAAAAATTTTCAACAAGAACAGCTTATTTCAATACTTTACATAAATTACTGGAATCGTTATGGTTTATGCATAATAACAATTGTGGTATCTGTTGACAGGTGAGACAGCCATTCACAAGGCAGTCGCAGGTGGTCACACCAACATTGTGAAGATTCTCCTCGACGCTGGAGCAAACATCAACGCTGCAAATGGTAACGGAAAGCGTCACCTATATGCACCCCAACATTCTACAACACTCATGTCACACAACACCCACACTTATCATGTGTCAAAATGTAATATTTATATTTTCTAATTATACCATACAAGAGAATGTCTGTTTGTCTTTCTGTTCAAAGTTGGAGCCCAAACTTTTCAAATAAATTTTTTTATAGTAATATGCACAATAATTATCTGGTTTTGGGTATACTAACTGAAAATTCCTGCTGTAAATAATTTACCCATACTAGCATCAAACAGACAATTCTCCCACAGCGTCAAACGTTTCTCGAGCAACTGATGTATACCAGAGTAAGGGTAACTATTCTTGGTTTAGTACTTCCCACCACTGAGCTGCTCTCCCTGCCGACCACCACACTTTGACAATTGTTTTTTTTATAGGACAGAGAGAGACAGTAACAGATAGGGACAGAGGCACACAACAACTAAGAAATAGAAACAGAGCTAGATACAGACAGACAGAGACAGGCAGAGATATAAGAAGAGAATAGACAGTAGATAAAGAGATTGATTAATAGATGGATAGGCGGATGAATAAATAGATTAGCTGTAGAAGCCGTGATGACTGTTTGAACCTATGTGTTGAGTATTCCACAGGCACACACACTGTGTATTGAAGGAGGAGCGTCAGAGGTAGAACATTCCTAGATGACAGAGCCAGAATGCATGGGAGGATTGTTTGAAACCATTGGTTCGGTTTCAGTGAAAGCCTCTAGATGTAGGAGTATCTAAATGTTCTTACTTCTGGCAAGGACGCAGTCGCCCGCCAATTGCAATTTGAAGAACAATCCTGAGTATAAACCTACCACACAATTACCATTAGTTCTTTAACCAAACCTATCTAAAAACTCTATAATTTAAATAACACTAATACAACGTATAATCTAACACATTAAGGGCGTATTACATCAAAATACATACATAAGTGAACAGTCCCTACATCACCTGTATGTCAACAAATGCCATACGATCCTGGGCCATCTGCCACAGTGCAATACTGTGCCCAGGGTCGTAACATCCTCTCACTGTTGACACCCAACACGTAGACAATTATATTTTTCATCAGAGAGACAGATACAGAGAGGCAGATACAAAGATATCTTGAGTCGGAGACAGGCAGTAGATAAATGGATGGATGGATAGATAGCTGGAAAGATGGATAGATAGATATGTAGATTGATGGGTAAATGGATGTTTAGGTAGAAAGATGGATAGACGATAGATAGATGGATAGATAAAAGGAAAGATAGTTGGGTGGATTAATGTATAAAAAGACGATTAGGTGCCTGGATAGATATATGAAAAGATAGCAAGATGGGAGAGAGGGTTAGATATTTGGATAGAAAGCTAGATGGATAGATTTATGAATAGATGGCTGCACAGATGGATGGATAGAGAAATGGATGGAAAGATGGATAGATGTATATAGACAAATGGACAGAGAGAAGGGGAAGATCAATGGATTGTAGCTAGTTGTATAGATTGATAGATATTTGTATTTATTTATTTGTTTACATATACATGAATTCTTACATTCTTGTACGTTCTTGTACACGTCGATAGATGGATAGATGTTGACCAGACCACACACTAGAAGGTGAAGGGACGACGACGTTTCGGTCCGTCCTGGACCATTCTCAAGTCGATTGGGTGGATAGATGGATTGGGTGGATGGGACGAGGGATAGATGGATGGATATAGGGAAAGATGATAGATAAACGTATAAAGAAATACAGTAGACAGAAGAGTAGATGTATGGACAAGTTTATAAACGTACAGGTGGACAGAAAAATTGATAGATGGATATATGGATTGCTAGATGGGTTGATTGAATGATACATGAATAGATAGATTCTTAAATATCTGGATTAATAGATAGTTAGATGGATAGATAGACCGAGATAGATGGATAGATAGATGGATGCATTTATTGCTGGGGGAATAGATGGATGAATAGATGTATTCACCTAGTTGTGCTTGCGGGGGTTGAGCTCTGCTCCTTCGGCCCGCCTCTCAACTGTTTCTACTACTACTAATCTTCCCCCCTCCAGGAAGTAGCCTGTGCCAGCTGACTAACTCCCAGGTACCTATATACTGGTAGGTAACAGGGGCATAGGGTGAAAGAAATTCTGCCCATCATTTCTCGCCTGCACCCGGGATCAAACCCGAGACCCAAAGGATCACGTGTCCATCGTGCTTTCCGCTCGGCCACCGGCTCCCTGGGATGTATGATAGATGGATGGACAGAAGTACAGATTATTGGATATATAGATTAATGGATAAATAAATTGAGAGATATGTGGATGGACAGATATATGGACAGATTGGAGACAGATAAGCCCAGTCAAGGCAGGGTTCCCCCCCCCCCAGCAATAATATACAGCACAAATGCTATCAAAATTCCCCAGCCTAAGAAACTATATATGTTCCATATTTATGGTGACATTATTCACAAGAAATTTAAACTCAAAATAAGAATCTTATTGAAACGCAGCACATAACATGTATTATGCTACATACTCCAAAGTGTAAGAGAAAATGCCTCTGTGTGTATGTCTGGCTGTGTGTCTGTTCGCCGTTGGAGGCCACATGGTTGAAGCTAGCCTCATTCAAATTGACAGAGGGAATGGTCTGTTGTACAGGAGGAACATTGGATGGTTGTGGTCGCCAGAATTCAAAAGGTAACAGCATGCCAAGGTCACATTCAGACCCCCACTAAGATTTCTAGCAAGGCACGCCATCTGCAGAGCTAAATAATTTGAACTAACTAACGTTCAGAACAACCTTTTTTCGTATAGTAACATGTACCATTGTATAATCATCTCCGGAAAATTAGCATAAAATTCCTGATGTCAATAATTTGGCCGTTCTCACATAAAACAAACGATTCATCCACAGCTTTAAAGGATTCTCATGCCACAGCCATTTATCAGAGTAAGCGGTAACTTTTATTTGTTCAGTATTTCAAATACCACTAAGCTCATCTCGCTGGCGAGACCCCACACATTAAACAATTATATTTTTTATAAGAGAGAGAAAGAGACAGTGACCGAGAAATACGAAGACAGGGACACGCAGTCAGTAACAGGCAGAGACAAAGCGACAGAGGGAAGAGAAAGAGAGGTTGATAGACAGATAAAGAGAGAGAGAGAGAGTGACAGAAAGGGAGATAGACAGAGAACAGAAAGATGTGTGCATAATATATGGATTGATAAATTGATGGATATATTTATGGATAGAGAAACAGATAGAGGTATAGATAAACAAATGAGTATGATGGATTGATGGATATATATATATATATA
>WNGS01055245.1:0-16517 GCA_020271785.1 Procambarus virginalis
TTGGCTATCTTTTGTTTCTTGCGGACTCAGTGTCCCCGCGGCCCGATCTCTAACCAAGCCTCCTGTTTGCTGATCGTGTTTTACTAGGCTCTTAGACGCGGCTGCTCGCACTCCGACGTATGATATTCACACCCGGTTGATCATGTATCACTTGGAGGTGTTTATCAGGTTCTTGTTGTTCTTATCGGGTTAAAAGTCTTGGCCTTTAATGTTGATAGAATTGTCTGTTTCGTATTGCTGCTATTGATAGAGCAGAACAACCATACACACCAGAGTCATAACGACAACAACAACCCACTTCGGCTACGACATGGAACAAGAGTACAGTCTATAACAGGAAGTACGTCCACACGTCCGGGAGCGGAATACAACAACAATGGACCTAACTAAACTAACTGGCTGTGAAAGTACATCAAACTGAGTACCCTCATTTATCTTGGCCTCCAAAATGGCCTAAGAACAAAGTACTCTTCATAAATGGCCTCCTCGCAGAGCCGTCCAGTATTTGGGGCATTCACAGAAACGCATACTTGATAATACATTAAAAGGAGCTTTGGGTTACACATTACACTGTATTGATGCCTCACCCGTGATGATGATCTCGGTAATTTGTGTTCCTGGGGCCCGCAGGGTCTGAATAGGCCTCATGATTAGTCTTGGCCTTTATGTCTTAAAGGCCAAGTCTTGGTCTTTTCAACCAGGTTGTTAAGACAGTCGTTAAGTCGTATGTTGAGGACTTGTATGCACCATAATTGTTAACATAATTGTTAATCATCAATTGATGTATTTGAGACATTATGTATCAAAGTAATTTTACTGAGAAACCTCCAGATGCAACAGCCGAAAAGTCCGCTAAGCTGATAAGAAACATGAGAACTGCTTAGATAACCGGGCAACTTATATTTTCCGCCAAGGAAATTTTAACCTTACAAATTTTGAGGTGGAAGATAGATAATAATTTGTGAAGGTATCAGGAGGAAGGAATTATCAAGAGAACCGCCAAGCCATTATGATTATATAGCACTGGGAAGGGTCAGGGTAAGGATTTGGGATGGACGGGGGAAGGAATAGTGACTACCACTTGGACGGTCGGGGATTGAACGCTGACCTGCATGAAGCGAAACCGTCGCTCTACCGTTCAGCCCAAGTGGTGGGCGATCACTTACGTACTTAGCTTTTAGTAGTAGTATAATAAATAGTAAGGAATTATTTTAAGATAAATGGAGCTAAAAACACAAACTACAATATTCCTAAACTTAGTATAGAACACATATGTACTATATTAGGCTTCAATATCGTGTATTAGGGCTAGGAAGGTTAGGTTAGTTAGTTTTCTTTGTCAAGCAACACCGGTAAAAAATTGTTTTCCGAATTGTCCAACTCAATAGTTCAGATTTCTGTTTTCTAATATCGTTGTACGTCGGAATATATACTATGGTCCTCATAGTTACTATAATTACTGTCACAACAGGAGGACGGGCTGACATAGGAGTAAATGAAATTTAAATTCATATAACATATACAGCGAGACGGGGCATTACTTGGACAACATTAAAGTTGAATTACTCATCATTTCCTGGGAACAACACAGAAGCTTCAGACTTCAACACAGTGTAGTCATTCAGTGGGGGAGCGATATAATTATATATATATTAGTAGATTTTGGTAGCAGTCTTTCTTGTAAACATGTGTTGTTGAATATGACTGAAAAGGTAAGATGAATAATTCTAACAAGAATTTTCTCAATATTTCTTATGTTTTTCTTCACTGTCGGTGGTAATGGAATATCAATTCTCCAAAATTCATTTTTATTTATGGTCTGATGCCTGAACACGTTTTGTAATGGCGTAATACATTTTCAAAGATTTAATTTACACACAAATTCATCGTACTTATACTCTATTGGGTGAGGTGATAGTTTTGATCCAAAGATATACAAATGTTTTGGGTGAGGTTGTTGTGTTGTTAAAGATGCTACCTGGAAAATTAGAATGCAGTTACCAACATCCCAAAAAATGTTTAAATATGCTTAGGAAAAGTGAGTGTCGATTTGGACCAATAATGTAGTTTTTCCATCCTGAGATGTGCCAAACCTCACTGGAGGGCAGAAAAAGCTCTAATGCTGACTCAGCTGCCCACACTTTCACGTGAAGGCACGGAACGCTACATAAAGAGTGGCAAGCAGGATAATGCATTTGGAGGAATCTCGGTAAATTTTTTATACCAACCGAAAGAGAATGCAAAAGGGAGCGAAGCAAGAGAAATGTATAGAACTGGTGCCAGATCCACTTGCATTCCAGATACAGATACAATTACAGACATTACACACCGAAAGGGAGCTACAACTACGACAGGCACACTGCCCTACAACAATCAGCACTGGTCAGAACAAACTTATTATGTCCACGCATAATGGGCTTGCCGAAAAAGTCTCCCAGTCAAACTATCACTAATATAGTAACCTCATTCATCTTTGCCAACATACAAGGACTGAAAACAAGAACAAACAACAAAGTACAGTTCATAAATGGCCTCCTCACGGAGTCAAAGCAGTATTTGGAGCTTTCACAGAAACCCATGCAGGGGATTCTTAGACAGTGAGATCTGGATTCCAGGATATAACCTATATAGGTGTGATAGGAAAATTAGGTCACATGGAGGAGTGGGTCTGTATATTAGGGAAGACCTTGTATGCTCGGAGCTCCTTAACGTTACAAATGAGGTGGTAGAGGTACTGGGATTAAAATAGAGAAAATAAATTTAGTGATTATTCTAATATACAAACCGCCAGATGCAACGGTCGAGGAATTCACAGAACAGATAAACAAAATAGAGAATAGCCTTGATAATTTGGAGAACCCGATACCTGATATTATCTTCCTAGGTGACTTCAACTTGCCTAGTCTCAGGTGGAGAATAGCAAACAATAATATTATACCAGGAAATTTATCGGGACCTAACCAACCACAGATTAGAGAACTACTTAGATTCTGTGACAAATTTTCACTCAACCAGCAGATATCGGAGCCAACGAGAAATGAAAATATTCTAGATCTGGTCTTTACGAACAATGAAGACATTATCAGAGACATTACGATATCAGATACCACATACTCAGATCACAAGCTCATTGAAGTGCAAACTACCATCAATGCTCAGAATAGACCTAAAACATTGATAAAGCGAGAAGGGCTATTCAGTAAATTCATTTTTAATAATAAAAGGATAGACTGGGAGAAAATAAACAGGGAACATACAAACATTCCATGGAAACTGTTCTAAGTAATACAAGTTCTACAGAAGGAATATAAAAACTTACTTCTGAAGCGTATCAAGTCTGTCTGAAACATGTTCCTTTGAGGAAAGCCAGGAAGAGATCCAACGTAGAAAGAGAACGCAGACGACTCTATAAAAGAAGGAAAAAAATAGCGGAAATGCTTATGCAGAAACGAATTTCCAGTCAAAGAAGGAATAATTTAAATAGAGAGATTGAAGAAATCGAGTGGAAATTGAAACACTCATATCAAACTGAAGAAAGGCAGTTAGAACAGAAAGCAATTCAGGAAAAAAAGAAAAATCCAAAATACTTCTTCACATATGCGAAATCAAAAGAAAAAACCACTGCCAGTATTGGACCTATTCGTACAAGTGAAGGTTCATACACGGAGGATGACAAAGAAATTAGTGAAATCCTAAAAAAACAGTATGAGGACATGTTTAGCACTCCAATAAACAACATGAAAGTGGAAGATCCAGATAATTTCTTTATGCGGGATATTCAAACCCCTGTAAATATAACTGATATCAACACGAGCGTACTAGACTTTGAAAGAGAAATTGAAAACATGCCCATGCACTCGGTCCCGGGTACAGATTCGTGGAATTCAATATTTATAAAGAAATGCAAAGTGCCGGTAGCACAGGCACTCAGTATAGTGTGGAGGAAGAGCTTGGACACGGGGGAGATACCAGATGTACTTAAAGTAGCAGACAGCCCCTCTACACAAGGGAGAGAGCAAAGCATTGGCAAAGAATTATAGACCAGTTGCACTAACGTCCCACATAATAAACGTGTTTTAGAGAGTGATTAGGAGTCAGGTCACCAATTTCATGGAGACCAATGACCTTCACAACCCAGGCCAACATAGATTTCGAGCGGGAAGATCGTGCCTCTCACAGCTACTGGATCACTACGACAAAGTCACTGAGGCATTAGAAGAAAAACAGAATGTTGATGTCATATACACGGACTTCGCAAAGGCTTTCGATAAATGTGACCATGGCGTGATAGCACACAAAATGAAGTCAATGGGAATAATCGGTAAAGTAGGACGCTGGATACTCAGTTTTCTGTCAAACAGGATTCAGCGAGTAACAGTCAACCATATAAAATCGAGTTCAAGCGCAGTTAAAAACTCTGTACGTCAGGGTACAGTCCTTGCACCGCTGCTTTTCCTTATTCTCATATCAGATATAGACAAAAATACTAGTCACAGCTTCGTATCATCCTTTGCAGATGACACGAAAATCAGTATGAAAATTACCTCGGCTGAAGACATTGAAAATCTTCAAGCTGATATTAATAAAGTTTTCGACTGGGCATCAGAAAATAACATGATGTTTAACAGTGATAAATTCCAGGTACTCAGGTACGATAAAAATGAGGACCTTAAACATAATACAGGGTACAAAACACAATCAAATGTGCCCATAGTAGGAAAACAGCATGTAAAGGATTTGGGAATAATGATGTCTGACGACCTAACGTTTAGGGAGCATAACCAAGCAAATATTGCGTCAGCCAGAAAAATGATCTTATTATTATTAACATCTTTATTGACAAAATTAATTACAATTTTGCCTAATCTGAGGATTTCGATTAAGTCTTATTAAAGTGAGGATAATGCTGGTATTCACTGTCGGATGGATTACGAGAACTTTCAAATCCAGGGATCCCATCACAATGGTTGTACTCTTCAAGTCATTTGTGTTGTCCCGTCTTGAGTACTGCTCAGTTCTCACTTCCCCCTTCAGAGCAGGAGAGATTGCTGAAATAGAGGGAATACAGAGAACATATACAGCACGCATAGACGCGATAAAGTACCTAAATTAATGGGATCGTCTAAAAGTCATCCAAATGTACTCACTAGAAAGAAGACGAGAGAGAGATATTAAATAATATACACGTGGTAAATATTGGAGGGCCAAGTACCAAATCTACACAGTAAAATAACAACGTACTGGAGTGAACGATATGGAACAAAATGCAGAATAGATCCAGTGAAGACCAGGAGTGCCATAGGCACAATTAAAGAACACTGTATAAACATCAGAGGTCCACGGTTGTTCAACGTCCTCTCAGCGAGCATAAGAAATATTGCCGGAACAACCGTGGAAATCTTCAAGACGAAACTAGATTGTTTCCTCCAAGGAGTGCCGGACCAACCGGGCTGTGGTGGGTATGTGGGCCTGCGGGCCGCTCCGAGCAACAGCCTAGTGGACCAAACTCTCACAAGTCAAGCCTGGCCTCGGGCCGGGCTTGGGGAGTAGAAGAACTCCCAGAACCCCATCAACCAGGTATCAACCAGGGAAGGTGTGTGGTGGGAGAGATGGGGAAGGCATACAAATTCTGGACACAAACCAAAGTCAAGTCTTACCTGGATCTTACCTGACGAGCATCTCGGGAGTTGTTCTACTCCCCGAGCCCGGTCTGTAACCTGACTCAACTTGTGATAACTTTGTCCAACAGGCTGTTGTTTGCAGCGGCCTGCAGGGCAATATCCACTACAACCCCCTGGTTGGTCTCTTACTTCTTGCAAGAACTTATCTAATTTGTTCTTGAAGACAAAGACCTTTGTTCCGGCAATATTTCTAACGCTTACTGGGAGAGTGTTGAACAACTGTGGACCTCTGATGTTCAAACAGTGTTCTCTGATTGTGCCTATGGCACCTCTACTCTTCACATTCTATATTTCCTTCCGTACGTTTCGCTCCAATATGTTGTTATTTTACTATGCAAATTTGGGACCTGGACTCCCAGTATCTTCCATGTATATATTATTTGATATCTTTCTCGTTTCCTTTCCAGAGAGTAAATTTTGAGAGTTTTGAGACGGTCCCAATAATTTAGATGTTTTATCGTGTCTATGCGTGCTCTATATGTTCTCTGTATTCCCTTTAATTTAGAGATCTCTCCTACTCTGAAAGGGGAAGTGAGTACTGAGCAATACTCAAGACGGGACAGCATCAGTGATTTAAATAGTATTAGCTTTGCTGTGAGGTCCCTGGATTTGCACGTTCTCATAATCCACCCTATTATATTTGTAGCTGGCGCTATGTTTACTTGGTTATGCTTCGTAAAGGTTACGTCGTCAGATATCATAATTCCTATATATTTTATATGTTCCTTTCCTTGCATCATTAAGTCTGACTGTATACTGTACCCCGTGTTTCGATTAAGTTCCTCATTTCCACCATACCTAAGTACCTGGAACTTCTGACAGTTAAACATCATATTATTTTCCGTCGCCCAGTCGACGAACAGTGGACGAACAAGGTTATATGTCTGCTAGAGTGCACGAGCCAGGTTATATGTCTGCTAGAGTGCACGAGCCAGGTTATATGTCTGCTAGAGTGCACGAGCCAGGTTATATGTCTGCTAGAGTGCACGAGCCAGGTTATATGTCTGCTAGAGTGCATGAGCCAGGTTATATGTCTGCTAGAGTGCACGAGCCAGGCTATATGTCTGCTAGAGTGCACGAGCCAGGCTATATGTCTGCTAGAGTGCACGAGCCAGGCTATATGTCTGCTAGAGTGCACGAGCCAGGCTATATGTCTGCTAGAGTGCACGAGCCAGGCTATATGTCTGCTAGAGTGCACGAGCCAGGTTATATGTCTGCTAGAGTGCACGAGCCAGGCTATATGTCTGCTAGAGTGCACGAGCCAGGCTATATGTCTGCTAGAGTGCACGAGCTAGGTTATATGTCTGCTAGAGTGCACGAGCCAGGTTATATGTCTGCTAGAGTGCACGAGCCAGGCTATATGTCTGCTAGAGTGCACGAGCCAGGTTATATGTCTGCTAGAGTGCACGAGCCAGGTTATATGTCTGCTAGAGTGCACGAGCCAGGCTATATGTCTGCTAGAGTGCACGAGCCAGGCTATATGTCTGCTAGAGTGCACGAGCCAGGCTATATGTCTGCTAGAGTGCACGAGCCAGGTTATATGTCTGCTAGAGTGCACGAGCCAGGCTATATGTCTGCTA
The DNA here is from genome assembly GCA_020271785.1 of Procambarus virginalis. NCBI lineage: Eukaryota > Metazoa > Arthropoda > Malacostraca > Decapoda > Cambaridae > Procambarus > Procambarus virginalis. The sequence continues at coordinate 7,262 of WNGS01055245.1, forward strand.
GAGTGCACGAGCCAGGCTATATGTCTGCTAGAGTGCACGAGCCAGGCTATATGTCTGCTAGAGTGCACGAGCCAGGTTATATGTCTGCTAGAGTGCACGAGCCAGGCTATATGTCTGCTAGAGTGCACGAGCCAGGCTATATGTCTGCTAGAGTGCACGAGCCAGGTTATATGTCTGCTAGAGTGCACGAACCAGGTTATATGTCTGCTAGAGTGCACGAGCTAGGTTATATGCTGCTAGAGTGCACGAGCCAGGTTATATGTCTGCTAGAGTGCACGAGCCAGGCTATATATCTGCTAGAGTGCACGAGCCAGGCTATATGTCTGCTAGAGTGCACGAGCCAGGTTATATGTCTGCTAGAGTGCACGAACCAGGTTATATGTCTGCTAGAGTGCACGAGCCAGGTTATATGCCTGCTAGAGTGCACTAGCCAGGCTATATGTCTGCTAGAGTGCACGAGCCAGGTTATATGTCTGCTAGAGTGCACGAGCCAGGCTATATGTCTGCTAGAGTGCACGAGCCAGGTTATATGTCTGCTAGAGTGCACGAGCCAGGTTATATGTCTGCTAGAGTGCACGAGCCAGGCTATATGTCTGCTAGGGTGCACGAGCCAGGCTATATGTCTGCTAGAGTGCACGAGCCAGGTTATATGTCTGCTAGAGTGCACGAGCCAGGCTATATGTCTGCTAGAGTGCACGAGCCAGGTTATATGTCTGCTAGAGTGCACGAGCCAGGCTATATGCCTGCTAGAGTGCACGAGCCAGGCTATATGCCTGCTAGGGTGCACGAGCCAGGCTATATGTCTACTAGAGTGCACGAGCCAGGCTATATGTCTACTAGAGTGCACGAGCCAGGCTATATGTCTACTAGAGTGCACGAGCCAGGCTATATGTCTGCTAGAGTGCACGAGCCAGGCTATATGTCTGCTAGAGTGCACGAGCCAGGCTATATGTCTGCTAGAGTGCACGAGCCAGGCTATATGTCTACTAGAGTGCACGAGCCAGGCTATATGTCTACTAGAGTGCACGAGCCAGGTTATATGTCTACTAGAGTGCACGAGCCAGGCTATATGTCTACTAGAGTGCACGAGCCAGGCTATATGTCTGCTAGAGTGCACGAGCCAGGCTATATGTCTACTAGAGTGCACGAGCCAGGCTATATGTCTGCTAGAGTGCACGAACCAGGCTATATGTCTACTAGAGTGCACTAGCAAGCGCATTCCGCCGTCTGAGTGTCAGTGATTGGTCTTCTGTTAGCCGAAGGTTCCTGAAATTATGCAGTTTTGACAACAGACTGGAACACCGAGCAGTTCAATTTCATGATTATTACATACAGCGTGTAGCGGCCAAAATGGTATCCATACAAACGAAATTCTGAAAGTGCTGCTCCGTACATCAATTTTGTTGTATTAAATTTATGTTTGATGTTTCTATATTGCATGTTGGGTTTTCAAATGCAGGAAGGGCTGACTTCCTGCATTTGAAAATTATTCCACTAATCCATCGTATTTGTGGCTAGTTGTAATGCATCTAACAACGTTGTGATTGATTGAAAGCTAATTGTTTAGTCTTACACCAGAAGTCTGTGAACATCTGTTGTTTTGGAACAGCAGATGTACACTTTTGGACAGTTTGAGTGTCTGTAGTGGTTTGGTCGTCTTTGATGATTGATTGATTGATGATATTAAGAATGAGTAATTATTGATTTAGGGATAAAAAAGGGCAGGAAGATCAATATTGAGGAGTTTACTGTGAACTTATTTGTGAAGTGGTTATCAAAGGAAGCTGTCTTCTGAAACTGTGCACTGTAGCATCCTTGTGACCACTTTAAAACCAAATTTGAATATTTAGGCAATAATTTCTATCCTGTCCACCATATTCATCACAAGCAAATGTTATCATATAGCCAAAACAGTCATCAGTGTCGTTCAACTATCACTGCTCACGTCGCTTGGTCCCACCTGTTTAATTCTCAGTTATTCTCGGTAGACTCTTAGTTTTTAGCAGGTTTAAGGCTTTTAATAATTGAAAGTGTTCTTATTTAAGTCTTATGATTTTGAATACATTATACAAGATACAATTTGATTAATAAATATTCTCGTTTGTTACATTATGCAGTCAGTGTATTAGGCTGGTGGGAAGGGTTGTTGTGACGGGACCTGAGGGCGGGCGGTGGGAAGTGATGGGAGCAGGGAACAATGACGACAGCGAAAAAGAGGGGCAAGCGAGCAAGGCAAATTGGCCTATGGGAAGTAGGAAGTGCTTGCACCACGGTGCTCTAGTGCGCATCATAACTGTATTTTCCGCAAACACAGCTAATCAACATCTTTATTCATAAATAGTCGAACATTTATAATTTGAAAAGTTTACATGAAAATTGCATTATAATAACTGAAAGAGTCACAACAACAGCTCAGGACGTAGACGTTGTCAGTACCGGAATCAACAACTTTATTCATAGCAACTTAACAAATGATTACAACACTGGCTGGACTAAACAGGTGCACAACACACTAAACCAAACTTACATTTCTCGCATAAAGTGAGTAACATTTAGCTTGTAATTTGAAAGTTAATATTTAAATTCAATTTAAACTGGTAAATTCAAACATTAGAGAGGTAAGACACAACAAAATTTCACCAGAATTAAATCATTATAGTGCTGCCCCCAGATTTATATATATATATATATATATATATATATATATATATATATATATATATATATATATATATATATATATATATATATATATATATATATATATATTACCTTATAAAATGAAATAAGAGCAAGTGTTGAAATGTTTATCAGAAACTGCACTAAGATCATTTTGCTGTTTACCTGTTGGATGGTGTAGAAACCCTGCATTCATAACTTAATCAAAATTTCAATCGTCTAGCAGCAGTAATAAATATTATTTATGTTGATTAAATAATGTTTGTTTTTTCAACTTTAACATAGTGAGAGTGGTATTCAAATAAATGTAAATAAAGTTTTATTGGCTTAGTTTTTATTTTTTTTTATTAGTTTTCGGTTGTATATCGGCTTGGGGACCATTCAAGCTTAACTGGTAATCCTTCAATGATTATCTTTAGACTCGATTCTTCCCATGGAGGAGGCTGCCGAAAGTGTTGATATGGTGTATCTTCTCCTTTGTTTTTAATAGTCCGTTTCAAGTCCACTTTCTCTAGAATATTGACCAGATTATCCGTTAATGCACTTGTTCTATATTGAAGGTTTCTGTGAAGCGATCTGTGTATGCTATGTTTGACAGTCTGACGGTGGTTCCAACAAAGTTTGCTGTTATGGTAACTATTCTTTGTTGATCCTGTTTCTAAGGCTGGTAAGTTGGTTTCCATTCTTAGATTATCTCGACGCGTCCATATAGGTGCTCCCAGCATTGTTCTGAGGGCATCATTTTGAGACACTTCCAGTTTATCCCATTAGTTATCACCGAGGGATGTAAGAACAGGAGCAGCACATTCAATGAGTGGCCTAACTGCTTGAACGTAGTACATTTTGAGTACTGGTAGAGATGCACCATCTCTAAGACTTGTCGACGAGCGCAAAACTGAGTTTCTGGCTTTATAACGTTGCCGAAGATATTCAATTTCTTGAGTGAATTTCAACTGGCTGTCTATTATGACTCCAAAGTATATTGAAAGGAGGTAACCCACTCAATTTCGTGTCCTTCAATTGCGAGTCTGATGTCTTAGAGTTCTCATTTTAACGGCCATTGCTTTGGTTTTATTGCTGCTTATTTTCACTACTATGCTTTCCGCTTCCCTGCTGATGATTTCTAGGCATTTTTGTGCATGGTTCCTGGCGCCTTCGCCATTGATGATGACCACAAACTCGTCTGCATAGTTAAGCAATTGGCTCTTGGTAAGTTGAGCGTCATGAATTGTTCCGTGAGACAGTTGACGAGGAAAAGACTTAGTATTCCTCTCTGTGGTGAGGGAGGTGAGGAGTAAGGAGCAAAGGTAAGAGGCATGGGTCAGTGCAGACGAGGAGTCACAATAACGTGGATGAAATCTGTTGACCAAACCACACACTAGAAAGTAAAGGGACGAAGACATTTCGGTCCGTCCTGGACCATTCTCAAGTCGATTGTGAACCGACTTGAGAATGGTCCAGGACGGACCGAAACGTCGTCGTCCCATCACTTTCTAGTGTGTGGTTTGGTTAGCATGGGTCAATAACCTACACATACAATATTAAGTCAGGTGTAGTAGGCATGACGTTTTGGGCAATGACGTCATCGTTGGCATCTCCGCATTCCGGTCTTGTTCTCACACTCATAGTGGATAGAGTGAATAGTTCCGTTATTTGAGTATGTATGGCGGTCTGTTCCACTTTTATGTGAATGGCTTCAGAGTTTGGAATATTCTTACATCTTGGACTTTGTCTAATATACAAGTGTTTTTATTCAGCATTTCTCTTGTTAGGGTGATGTCATGGGCTTCTCTCGTGTGATTTTTAGGGCAGCTGATTGAAGATGACAGGTCAAACGCCTCGTCAGCTTGATCGACGTGATTCCTATGTACTTAGATTGAAGGTTACATCCTTCATGAGGGCAGGTGTACAAATATAACAGGTTCGACTGCTGTAAATGGTTCTCAATTAGCATCAGTCTATTTTTAATGAAGCGGTCGGTAGTCTTCTTCATTTTATATATAAGATGATGTCTACGCTTTGTTAGAGGTTGTGCTTTTACTTCTTTATGGATTATTAATGAAATTAAGAATAAGGAAAAAAATAATCCATAAAGGAGTTAAGAGCACAACCTCTAACCAAAGCACACACATCATCATATATAACACAAAGAAGGCCACCGACCTCCTCATTAAAAACAGCTCGAAGCCGATTGAAAAGCACAACCCCTAACCTAGTGTGTTGGTTAGGTGTTGTGCGTTTTACTCCTTTACGGATTATTTACTACATTATTCTTTCCTCTTTCTTATATTCACTGTGCATGGTGGATTTGTAATATAATATTAGTCGAAGTGTTATGGTTTCTGTTCTTAGTTCAGGTTGTACCACCGGTCCAGGTGTTATCTTACAGTGGTGTTCATCTCGTGGTTACTGTAGCCATTGTTCACCAGTACTTGTTATCCTTTTAAACTCCCCTACTCGTGTTGCTCCATTCAGAGCAGTGAACAAGGGGTCGACGAATATAAGCGTTGAGAACACTGGCTTTGTATCTTTGGGGCATTCACTCCTACCGTTTAGGGATAATGCTATGTTTGTAGGCTAAGTATATACGCTGCTGCTGCTTAGAGATGCTTCTGATTTGGTTATTAACACATCCAGGAAAGGCAAACTGTTATTGTTACTTTTCTCATAAGTGAAACAAGAGGCCTGACTCACTCTCTAGATGGCTTTTTAGACCAAATAGTTCTTCTAGGTCTTTTACCATTACAAATGTGTAATGAACATAACAGCAGTATATATATATATATATATATATATATATATATATATATATATATATATATATATATATATATATATATATATATGCTTGGTTTGTGCCTGCTACTAAACTCTCTCCTCGATGGTGCCCCATGTATAAATTAGCAAATAGCACTCCTAGTGTATTGGTACTACAAATAGCCCATCGGTACTCTGTAGATACACGATTCCTTGCAGACTGAAGAAAGGACTTTCCTTTGTTCATGCCTCGAGAAAACTCTTCAAATGTGGGTCGGGTATTTCTAGTTTAGGGGTGCTCTCGTCTCTGTATACTCTGTCCAGGATCATTTGTATAGTAGTGTCAACCGGGACGTTGGTAAATAGGGATTCGACATTTAGTGAAGCAATTATTCTTCGGCCTGTGTAGTCTTGAGTATGTGTAGGAAATCTGCTGATGATTGTAAACCGTAGTTGCTTGGAGTTTTGGGGTTAGGAGTTCGTTTAGTCTTTTGGCAAAGTGGTAGGTTAGAGTTGGTATCTGACATTGGGAGTAGTGGGTTACCTGCTTTATGTAGGTATATAGTTTCAGTGTTATATGATATGCTGGAAAGATGGGACATCTCGAGCACAGCTGTTAACTACGCTTAGGTAATTACACACACACACACACACACACACACCACACCACACACACACACACACCACACACACACACACACACACACACACACACACTTAGAAATGGAATTGGTCCCAGCACCGATCCTTGAGGTACTCAAGGAGTTGTGTGTGTGTGTGTGTGTGTGTGTGTGTGTGTGTGTGTGTGTGTGTGTGTGTGTTGTGTGTGTGTGTGTTGTTATTATTATTTTCTACCGCAGATGTGCGGCCACGTCTGTGGTAGGAAAAAAAAAACACACACAACTCCTTGAGTACCTCAAGGATCGGGGCTGGGACCAATTTTATTTCTAATATATGTTAACGACATGTTTACAGGAGTAGAGTCCTACATGTCGATGTTCGCGGATGACGCAAAGTTGATGAGAAAAGTTGTGACAGATGAGGATTCCAGGATCCTCCAAGAGGACCTAAACAGGATGCAGAGATGGTCAGAGACATGGCTACTGGAGTTCAACATGAGCAAATGTAAAGTTATGGAAATGGAACTAGGTGATAGGAGACCAAAGGGACAGTACACAATGAAGGGGAACTGCCTACCTGTGACGACGCGAGAAAGAGACCTGGGCGTGGACGTATCACCTAATCTATCTCCTGAAGCACATATAAATAGGATAACGACAGAGCATACTCTGGTTGATACCTGGTTGATGGGGTTCTGGGAGTTCTTCTACTCCCCAAGCCCGGCCCGAGGCCAGGCTTGACTTGTGAGAGTTTGGTCCACTAGGCTGTTGCTTGGAGCGGCCCGCAGGCCCACATACCCACCACAGCCCGGTTGGTCCGGCACTCCTTGGAGGAATAAATCTAGTTTCCTCTTGAAGATGTCCACGGTTGTTCCGGCAATATTTCTTATGCTTGCTGGGAGGACGTTGAACAACCGCGGACCTCTGATGTTTATACAGTGTTCTCTGATTGTGCCTATGGCACCTCTGCTCTTCACTGGTTCTATTCTGCATTTTCTTCCATATCGTTCACTCCAGTACGTCGTTATTTTACTGTGCAGATTTGGTACTTGGCCCTCCAGTATCTTCCAGTGTATATTATTTGATATCTCTCTCGTCTTCTTTCTAGTGAGTACATTTGGAGAGCTTTGAGACGATCCCAATAATTTAGGTGCTTTACCTCGTCTATGCGTGCCGTATATGTTCTCTGTATTCCCTCTATTTCAGCAATCTCTCCTGCTCTGAAGGGGGAAGTGAGTACTGAGCAGTACTCAAGACGGGACAACACAAGTGACTTGAAGAGTACAACCATTGTGATGGGATCCCTGGATTTGAAAGTTCTCGTAATCCATCCTATCATTTTTCTGGCTGTCGCAATATTTGCTTGGTTATGCTCCTAAACGTTAGGTCGTCAGACATTATTATTCCCAAATCCTTTACATGCTGTTTTCCTACTATGGGTACATTTGATTGTGTTTTGTACTCTGTATTATGTTTAAGGTCCTCATTTTTACCGTACCTGAGTACCTGGAATTTATCACTGTTAAACATCATGTTATTTTCTGATGCCCAGTCGAAAACTTTATTAATATCAGCTTGAAGTTTTTCAATGTCTTCAGCCGAGGTAATTTTCATACTGATTTTTGTGTCATCTGCAAAGGATGATACGAAGCTGTGACTTGTATTTTTGTCTATATCTGATATGAGAATAAGGAAAAGCAGCGGTGCAAGGACTGTACCCTGAGGTACAGAGCTTTTAACTGCACTTGGACTAGATTTTATATGGTTGACCGTTACTCGCTGAGTCCTGTTTGACAGAAAACTGAGTATCCAGCGTCCTACTTTACCGGTTATTCCCATTGACTTCATTTTGTGTGCTATCACGCCATGGTCACATTTATCGAAAGCCTTTGCGAAGTCCGTGTATATCACATCAGCATTCTGTTTTTCTTCTAATGCCTCAGTGACTTTGTCGTAGTGCTCAAGTAGCTGTGAGAGGCACGATCTTCCCGCTCGAAATCCATGTTGGCCTGGGTTGTGAAGGTCATTGGTCTCCATGAAATTGGTGACCTGACTCCTAATCACTCTCTCAAATACTTTTATGATGTGCGATGTTAGTGCAACTGGTCTATAATTCTTTGCCAATGCTTTGCTCCCTCCCTTGTGTAGAGGGGCTATGTCTGCTACTTTAAGTGCATCTGGTATCTCCCCCGTGTCCAAGCTCTTCCTCCACACTATACTGAGTGCCTGTGCTACCGGCACTTTGCATTTCTTTATAAATATTGAATTCCATGAGTCTGGACCTGGGGCCGAGTGCATGGGCATGTTTTCAATTTCTCTTTCAAAATTTAGTGCGCTCGTGTTGATATCAGTTATATTTACAGGGGTTTGAATATCCCGCATAAAGAAATTGTCTGGATCTTCCACTTTCATGTTGTTTATTGGAGTGCTAAACATGTCCTCATACTGCTTTTTTAGGATTTCACTAATTTCTTTGTCATCCTCCGTGTATGAACCTTCACTTGTACGAATAGGTCCAATACTGGCAGTGGTTTTTGCTTTTGATTTCGCATATGAGAAGAAATATTTTGGATTTTTCTTTATTTCCTGAATTGCTTTCTGTTCTAACTGCCTTTCTTCAGTTTCATATGAGTGTTTCAATTTCCGCTCGATTTCTTCAATCTCCCTATTTAAATTATTCCTTCTTTGACGGGAAATTCGTGTCTGCATAAGCAGTTCTGTTATTTTTTTTCCTGCGTTTATACTGTCGTCTGCGTTCTCTTTCTACGTTAGATCTCTTTCTGGCTTTCCTCAAAGGAACATGTTTCAGACAGACTTGATACGCTTCCGAAGTCAGTTTTTCTATTCCTTCTGTAGGACTTGTATTACTTAAAACAGTTTCCCATGGAATGTTTGTAAGTTCCCTGTTTATTATCTCCCAGTCTATCCTTTTATTATTAAAATTGAATTTACTGAATAGCCCCTCTCGCTTTATCAACGTTTTAGGTCTATTCTGAGTATTGATGGTCGTTTGCACTTCAATGAGCTTGTGATCTGAATATGTGGTATCTGATATCGTAATGTCTCTGATAATGTCTTCATTGTTCGTAAAGACCAATCTAAATATTTCATTTCTCGTTGGCTCCGATATCTGCTGACTGAAGTGAAATTTGTCACAGAATCTAAGTAGTTCTCTAATCTGTGGTGGTTAGGTCCCGATT
>WNGS01055252.1:0-10347 GCA_020271785.1 Procambarus virginalis
CTGACTACACACCTGCACCTCTGCACCTCAGCGCCCTCTACTTAGTCGATGTCTGGGCTTGACCAGTCATTGAAGTTAGAATATCTTGTGCTCTCAGCTGAAAAACTAACTGATATACACTCTGTCTATCAGGTGGATGTTTCTCAGCTAGCGCTTTATTCTCAGCACCTGTTTATTTCATTTGTCTTTATTTTATTCCTAGAGTAATTCATCCCTGTTCTTAATTTTTATGTTATATTTTTTTGACTTGTTTGTTGCACTGTACATAGCCAAGGGATTCTTTTGTTCATAACTTTTTTCCATTTATTAAAGTTTCATTGTTCATACTAGTGTTTTGTGTGTCTTCCCTTACTTTACCACAGACAACAGCCAAGCAGTCTATCTTTTTTTTTGTAAGTGTGATAGGCATTGACACAGCCATTAGGAGGACTGCCGAACATCTACACCCTTCATTTTCCCGTCACATTTAATGGGGGCCTGTCCAAAGAGGTACTAGTACTAGAACATCAATTTGTGGTAAGTGTACTTGGCTTTGATACAGTTGCTTTTCAATATTTTCATTACTTTTCATATTTTATAGTGTTGTTGTGCATTCCGAGAGTAGCATATGTGAGTGTTGGATAACTTTGGATTACGTGGTGACTGAAGGCCTCAGTCATTCTCTTAATTGGTCATCCCTCCCTCAGTGTTATTACTCGTGTTTTCCACCTTTTGTCCCTAGGATATTTCTCAATCTCAGACAGATCATCATTTTGGTACCCTGGTACTTTGATTTGTCTTCGGGTCAAAGCACCCTATCTTCTGCAATCCGACCGAAGGAGGATACAGAGGGCCAGTTCCTCTAGCACGGACAAGTTGCTGAGTTGGGACCTCAACAGCAGTTCTCGTCACCAGTTGACACTCGCACCCCTACACGTCGGTCAGAGATGATGATATTTACTTAGGTAGGAATTAGCTTTCTTTTTTCAGAGCACAAAGTTCGCTAATTCTGTAAGTATCATATTTCATTTAGTGGGAAAACCCTTGCTTCTGTCCTATAGAGACTCGGCAAGGTATGCCTACATTCTTGGACTACCTTATTCACTTTTGAAACAATTAAATGTTTCATTTGTTTTAGAAACTATCAGTTTCATTTATTTAGTAGGATTTTCTTGCCCTTATTCTCTTACATTGAGTACCGGTACAAGATTTCCTGCGCTTTTGATTGACTAATCATTTACCATACTAAAATTAACGTTAATTGTTAACGATTAAAATTCCAGGATAGTTACCAGTTGCCACGTCATCCTGTTACTGACACTTACCATATCACAAGTATATTCATTGTACATTTATTTGCTATTTTCACCATGTTTCGTCTCTCCAGCTTTTCGTAACGATCCAGCAGGTGAAATAGGGAACTTAATTCGTGCCAAGAAGACCGAATTACAAACTCTTGCACACGAGTATCAACTAGATGTTCCCCATGGAGCCAACAAAAATGACTTGCACAATTTAATATTGGATCACCTCTTAGATGAAGGAAGATAGACTCTGAAACTCACAAAAATTATTCTATTGCAGATAGACATGCTCTGGCAACTATGAAGCTAAAGCTCGAACTTGCAAAAATCGAGCGGGAACAAAAGAAAGAGAAGGCTGCCCTCAAGAAAGAGGAACAGGAATGCGAGATGGCTTTAGGAAAGAAAGCTGCCCTAAGGAAAGAAACACAGGAACGAGAAGCCGCCCTCAGGAACGAGAAGCCGCCCTCAAAAACGTGAGGGTACCCTACTCCGTGAGCGAGAGCAGCTTGAAGCAAGAAAACGTGACCTGGAGATACAACGGGAGCACAGTAAACAGCAAGCTGATAGTGCTCTCGAATATCGTCGACAAGAACTCGCGTTGGAACTACACACCACACTCAGCGCCAACAAGCTACCGCTAGTCTTCCCGTAAGTTTCAATGTCTCCATGCAAGTAAGTTAATGCCACCATTCGTTGAGACAGAGATCGATGTATTTTTCACCACTTTTGAGACCCTAGCTAAAAAACTTAGCTGGCCTGCAGATCAATGGTCTACCCTTCTCAGAGTGCATCTCACAGGTAGAGCTGCAGTTACTCTCAGTACCTTAGCGTCTGAGAATGACTACCAGCCCTGAAGCAAGCAGTTTTGGACGCCTACCTTCTCTCCACCGAAAGCTACAGACGAAAATTCCGTGATTATCTAAAGAAAAGTACCACCACCTTTCTAGAATTTGCCAATACAAAGAAAAGATATTTCATGAAATGGCTGGAAGCAGCACATGTCTCTACATTTCAGAACTCGTCAACCTCATTCTAGTTGAAGAATTCTTGAGACGTGTTCCCCCTTCCGTCCGTTTATATTTAGCAGACAAAGAAGAACCGACTACATCAGATGTGCAAGTCGGCTGACACCTACAGCCTCATCCACCGGCTAACACCAGACCCACCTTCCAGTAAGAAGTCTTGGTATAGTTATGATAAAGTGAGTACCGATCAAGCGAGCTCTCAATTGTATTGTAAGTATTGCAAACTCTATGGACATACCATAGATAAATGTGGGAAGCTCAATACAAAGCAATAATGAAACTACTAAACCCAAACCGACTCCTCCTAAGTCCGGTAAGCCTGTGATGAATGTTGGTGTTCCTGTTAATGATCTTTCTCTCTTCAGCAAACACCTGTATCCTGGAACTGTCTCTACCAACGGTACAGATTCGGGGGGACGTTTCAATTTGAAGATCTTGAGGGACACAGCGGCTCTTAAGGTAATAATATTGAAATCAGCTGTGCCTAACATCACCTACACCGCAGAAACCGTCCTTATCACTGACCTCACTGCTACCACTCTGTATCCACTCGCCAGAGTCCACCTGGGTTGTCCTTTCGTGACTGGTGAAGTCCAAGTCGCCATCAGGGAAAAGCCTTTTCCCATGTCTGGAGTGCAACTTCTCCTGGGCAATGACTTGGCAGAAGATCTGCAACCGTCCAACCTGATCATCATGGACAAACCCCAGGTGTGTACCTCTGTAATGGATAATCCCATCTTTGGGTATGTTCCAGCAGAGATCCAATAAAGTGATGAAGTTTCTCCTCCGGTTTTGGTGACCACCCGTGCACAAGCTGCAGGCCCGCAACCAGCTGACTCTACTGCTACCACTGTCCCTCAAGACCCTCAGAATCTACCACCGAATCATACTATGTTTGAGTTCCGTAAGTTACAGAGGGAGGATCCTTCATTAACCCTCAAACCGCGCATATCATATATAAATGATATCAGTGACAAAACCGAAACCGCGCACATCATTTATATATGATTTCGTGTCTAGCGCTATAATTTAAACGCCCCGCCTGGGATAGGGGCAGCTATAGTACAGCCACGACTGATAGTTGCCAGATACCACCTAGAAAAAAAATCCAGCCCAACATTCTTGGGAGCGAGAGCGTCAGTATTGCGCCAGCCAGTGGCACGCAGCACGAGCTCACAGCACCGCTGTTCAGCTTGTGACCACAGCATCACCTACAAATGCCAAAATATAAGTGATACTGCTAATATTTAGCAGTGATAGTATTACTGAAGTCCCCTGACTTTGATAAATCTGACCAGGATTCTGATAACAGCTTGATTGTGGAGATATTTAGCGCTGTGCTCGATGGAGGGAGGAGTACAGCTGTGGAGGGAGGGTGTGGGGCGTCGTCTTCTGACTGTGTGTGGCCACCATTTATTGACTGCACTCACCATACCAGCTTAGTGGTTCGCTATGGTGAACACAAATGTAGATACTTACATATAACGTGTGTATAGTGTGAGATAACAGCGAGAGGAGTAGGTTGGGAGCCGCCATTTTGGTGAGAGAGGTGCGTCGTCTGCACGACTTGGCATGTTTGTTTACTGGTGGCACTATGGTCTTTGGGCACCATACCAGCTTATTTGTACAAGTATGGTGAATAAAACAGGTAGATACTTATATATAATGTGTGTATATAGCGTAATAACACCACAACCAATATTGTTGGAGGAGAAATATTAGTGCGTCTGGCCTTGAGGGTGGCCGCCGATCAGCTGACTGTGGAGTAGCTACGTCTTTGTGCGTTTACTCACCATACAAGCTTAGATGTACAGTTATGGTGAACAAAACATGTAAATACGTATATATAACGTCTGTGTATAGTGAATAAATGCAAAAACAGTATTGTGGGAGGTAAATGAGGGTGAGTGAGGTGGTGTTGAGGGAGGGCGTGGCAGTGAGTGGCTCGCTAGTGTGTGGCGGCCACTCCTCGTTGCTTTTTGACTCACAAGATCAACTTAGTAGTTCGTTATGGTGAACAAAACATGCAGATACTTATATATAACCTGTGTATATAGTGTAACAACAGCAAAACTATTTGTTTATTGTTTTATGAACATAATAATTGAATCACTTATATGCACACCATAATTTTGAGTACAGCGATGGTTCACACATTTTATAATATAAATATACTACAATTCACTGTATGGAATAATATTACTGCAAAAAAATTAAGAAAAAATCAATCAGACATTGAAATAATTAGGAAACAAATATTTGTGGCAACTGCCGTCTGACAGCTCGGGCAGAGTAGACCTCGTCTGGCGAAGGCTCTGCCAACGCCCCTTTTTTGCCACACTTCCCTACCCTACTGCGGCTAAAATATGCCACCTACGATTTTTTTGGTATTTTTTTCGTGATCAGGGAACAAAAATATACACTTCTATAAGACGAAAGAATTTTTCGGATTTTTTTTTTTGTTGCACCTGTGGGTGTGAATTCCATTTGGCCCCTAGCGGTTTGAGGGTTAACACCATTATTCTTCCAGGCTGAGACTCAACCTGACAGTATCCCTGGGTTCTTCTAGAGAGTCAGTTGCTCTACCGCAAGTACAGATCCAGTAAGCTGAAGGAGGATGACGATTGGGCAAATGTCGAACAACTAGTGGTTCCCACCAGCCTACGGCCCAATATTCTACACCTGGCCAACGGAGCACTTTCTCACTATGGTTTCAACAAAACCTAGCACGGAATCAGACAAGACACCTACTGGCCAAGTATGGTTAAAGACGTCAGAATTGCCATGGCTCTCCGCCTCGCTGGCCCAATCCACACCGAATACAGGTGTATTTGCGGCGAGGCAGAGGCCAACAGGTACAGACGGCATGGCCTTTTCTCCCAAAGGACAGGAGGATGGCATGCAAGACACGGCGAGGTCAATGACATTATGAAGAGAAGCCTTACCACAGCGGTTGTCCAGCAGAGAGAGACCCCCGTTACCTAATATCCCGCAAATCTGATGAGCCTGTAGGTCACCCAGATGGAATCACGGTGAACCCTGGAAGAATGGTAGACAGTTGGTGTGGGACTACACTTGCATTTCAACTGTAGCCAATAACTATGTTGACTTCAGTGCTACACAAGCAGGAGGAGCTGCCAATCACTGGGAAGCGGCCAAGTCACGTAATAAAGAGACCTTGAGCACCACTTCAATTTTGTCCCCATTGCCTCAGAGACACTTGGTGCCTGGGGTAAAAGTGCTGCTAGCTTTTTGAAGGAGTTTGGGTCTAAGCTAATCGAAACAACTAGAGACCCTAGAGCTGCCAGTTTTCTTTTTCAACGCCTTAGCATGGCAATCCAGAGAGGAGATGCTCACTGCATCCATGGTTCCTGCCCGCCATCTGAGGAGCTGGAGGAGCTATTCAACTTGTAGCAAGCAGCCTTGTACCCTGCATGTAATCAATATTGTAACTTTTTTGTGTAAATGACATTTTCAAATAAAGTTAGATAAATATACACACATACCAAAAGAATAGCGGTGGTAGGAGAAAAAAAATATCAAAGTGTTCAGTGAGGATCCACAAGGTCTTCTCTGAGTACTCTTTATTTTCTTCTCCGAGGCTATGTCCCTACACTTGCACCAGAGGTGGTACCCCTTCTAGGTATAATATATATATATATATATATATATATATATATATATATATATATATATATATATATATATATATATGTATATGTATATATATATATTGTGACGGTAACGTGTTGGAAATGGTGGTCGGCAGTCTTCCAAATAGCAGGTGTCAATGCTGGGCCACATACAGTTAATTTATATAAAAAAATAAGAAAAAAAAAAGTGACTGCTTGTCTGATAATCTGTGGTAAGGCAAGATACACGAAAACACAAAATATAAAAATTACTTTAATGAATCTAGAAAACAAAATAAAATAAAGTCAAATCCTTGGCATTTACAATAATGTAAAAGAAATATACATAAAAGATATAATAAATTGAAAAGGGGGAACTGGTTACGTTAACAAAGTAAATGGTGCTGGGAATATATGCGCTAGCTATAAACCTCTTATTTGATCACACGAGGTGGGTCAAATTAGGTGTCCACAGCAGGAGCACGAGATATATTCTTGCTGAGAGAGCTGCAAGGGACTCCAACAATAACTGGCGATGAAATGTGATTGGCGTGGAGCAGGGGTGGTGTGTTGATTGGCGGCCAATGAAAACGCAGAACGGCCGCAAGTCGCTAGTTTGGCTGGGAGTAGTAGTTGACCGGTCGACCAGGTGTGCAGCAGGTGCTGGAGAGGGGGGAGGAGGGAGTTGCAGGTGCGTGTGGCTGTCTTGATATATACGTTAAGCCACTATAAAACGTATCTTGCATATTGTTGAGAACGTGATGAAGTAAGGAAATAGCAGGCTAAATCTCTGATAAGAGATTATCGTCACAATATATATATATATATATATATATATAATATATATATATATATATATATATATATAATATATATATATCTATATATATATATATATATATATATATATATATATATATATATTATATATACCCAAGGGGGGATAACCTAGTTCTCTAGTCAAGGGCGGATAATCCTAGCTAGGATAACCTTAGGGGGATAACCTAATACCCAAGGGGGATAACCTAATACCCAGGGGGGATAACCTAGTTCCCCTGTCTCTTCGAGCAAAACACACCCACCGCAGAAATGGTAACAACAACATACCGGAAACAAACAAAATCAGAGCACAAACCACCAAGAAAATTGAAGAGGGAAATACCGCAAGTGCTATTAGAGTCCTCACCAGTGACGAGAAAATTGCTCTTCGAAACTCAGCCACAGTGCGGCCCTGCAAAGCAAGCATTCACCCAGAGCCCGACAAGGCGACAACATCGTTCCGCCATCAGCCGACACCATTTCAGACCCATTAACCGTGATAAGATAAGCGAATCTGAGGTCTACAAAGCAGCCCTTTCTTTTCCACCTGGGTCAGCAGGAGGCTTTACAGGGTTAAAACCTCAACACATCAAGCAAATGTTAAATCCTGTGGTTGGTGATGCTGCACAAGATCTTCTTATAGAACTAACAAGGTTCGTTAACATGTGCCTGGCTGGTGATATACCTGAGGTCATCAGGCCTCTCTTTTTTGGTGCCTCCCTCTGTGCTCTCAAAAAGAAGGACGATGGAATCAGGCCAATCGCTGTTGGCAACACTCTCCGACGCCTGATTGCCAAGGCTGCTACGAGGGTTGTCAGCCAGCAAGCGGCTGAATTGCTGAAACCAATCCAGCTAGGATTTGGAATCCCCCAAGGCTGTGAAGCGGCTGCCCATGCAGCACGAGCATACATCACCAACATTTCTGATGAAAAGGCCCTGCTCAAACTGGACTTTAAGAATGCCTTCAACATGGTCAGAAGAGATGCAGTACTTTGTGCCGTACATCGCCATTTCCGGCCCCTCTACCCGTTCATACTATCGTGCTACAGTGGTGAGTCAAAACTGCTCTTTGGTGAACATGAAATCAGATCATGTGAAGGCGTTCAGCAAGGTGATCCTCTTGCTCCCCTTCTTTTCTGCTTAGTCTTAAAAGAAATCACCGAAAGCTTGTCCAGCGAGTTCAACATCTGGTTTTTGGATGATGGCACTATAGCTGGCACCGTAGACGACCTCTTGGCAGACATCAGGAAAATAAGGGAGCAAGAAGTAAGCCTGGGTCTCGTCCTGAACCCTTCCAAGTGTGAAGTAGTCTCCTCCAACCCAGACATCGTAGCTAGAATAAGGTCTGCCTTGCCTGGAGCCCATGTCATTAGGGCCGAGAACAGCACCCTCCTTGGAGCCCCCCTCGGGTCTAACGCCATTGAGGAGATCCTTGACAAGAAAATCGCAGACCTTAGGAGGATGGAAGACAGAATAGGTGACATCGATGCCCACGATGCTTTTTATCTCCTCACCAAATGCCTATCCCTTCCGAGGCTAACCTACTTTCTGAGGTGCGCCCCATCTTACGACAACCGAAAGCTTGAAGAGTATGACCTCTTACTGAAGACCATGCTGGAAAAAGTTGTTAATCTCTCCCTCAACGAGTGCCAGTGGAAACAAGCCACTCTTCCTGTTAGGCTCGGTGGCTTGGGTGTCCGCACCGCCACCCAAATTGCTGTCCCAGCCTTCCTGTCTTCCTCCTCAGCATCAGATGACCTGGTTAAGGAAATTCTACCTGACACCCTCAGTGATGTAGCGGGGATACAGGACCCCCACTACACGGAATGCGACACGAAATGGGGTGCCATGGCAGACCCAGCACTCAGACCAGCCATGCCGAAAGCCAAGAAACAATCCAGTTGGGACAGCCCCATTGCAGACAAAGAAGCCACAGCTTTGCTGGAGGCAGCAACAACCCCCAGTGATCGTGCACGCCTCACAGCTGTGCAGGCTCCCCATGCAGGGGACTTCCTTTTGGCAGTCCCTATGTCTGCGACAGGCACACGTCTTGATCCGCAGGAGCTCCGTATTGCAGTCGCTCTCCGTCTTGCTGCCCCTATCCACACTGTTCATAGGTGTATTTGCGGCGAGGCAGATGCTGACGAATATGGATTGCATGGCCTGCACTGTGGAAAATCTGGTGGTTGGCACACTAGACACGACGAAGTCAACGACATCATTAAAAGAAGCCTTGCCTCTGCCCAGTGTCCAGCGGAGAGAGAGCCCCGCAACCTTCTGAACCGTGACTCTGTTAGCTTTGCCGGCCGACCAGACGGAATCACACTGCGTCCGTGGAAGGGTGGCAGACAGTTGGCATGGGACTATACTTGCGTATCCACCCTGGCAGCCACATACGTCAACCTCTCTGCCGGCACAGCAGGAGCCGCGGCGACACACAGAGAAAGAGACAAGTCAGCCAAGTACAGGCAATTAGATCATCGGTACAACTTCGTTCCAATAGGGTCTGAGACCCTAGGCCCATGGGGAGAGAGTGCAAGAAGGTTTCTAAAGGATCTTGGTTCCAAGCTCATTGACACCACAAGAGACCCTAGAGCGGCAAGTTTTCTCTTTCAGCGCCTCAGTGTCGCGATCCAGAGGGGGAATGCTCGCTGCATCCTCGGTTCCTGCCCAACGTCGGAGGAGTTCGAGGAAATCTACAGCCTCTAGGAAGCGAACTCTTTTTGTGTCCTCTTAATGTTCATTTTTTGTATACAATCAGATATGTAACTATATATATATATATTATATAATATATATATATATATATATATATATATATATGTATATATATGTTATATATATATATATAATATATGTCGTACCTAGTAGCCAGAACGCCCTTCTTAGCCTACTATGCAAGGCCCGATTTGCTTAATAAGCAAAGGATTCCTGAATGTATATATTTTTCTAATTTTTGTCTTGTGAAATGATAAAGTAATCCATTTCATTATGTGTGAGTTAATTGTTTAAATTTGAGTTAAAACTAATGTAGATATATGACCGAACCTAACCAACCCTACCTAACCTATCTTAACCTTACCTAAACTAAAAAAATTAAGTCAATAATTTATGTTCTTAGTATAATATATAATAATACTTCAAATAACCAATTGGAAACAATATTTTGAAAATAGAAAATCACTCGGCCTATTAGGCAAATCGGCCTTGCATAGTAGTTGAGAAATGCGTTCTGGCTGCTAGGTACGGCATATATATATTATATATATATATATATATATATATATATATATATATATATATATATATATATATATATATATATATATATAATATATATATATATATATATATATATATATATATATATATATTCGTACCTAGTAGCCGAAAACGCACTTCCAGCCTACTATGCAAGGCCCGATTTGCCTAATAAGCCAAGTTTTCATGCATTAATGTTTTTTCGACTACCTAACCTACCTAACCTAGCCTAACCTAACTTTTAGGCTACCTAACCTAACCTAACCTATAGAGATAAGTTAGGTTAGGTTGTAGGTAGGTTGGTTAGGTTCGGTCATATATCTACGT
>WNGS01055268.1:0-13112 GCA_020271785.1 Procambarus virginalis
ACAGTTATCTCTTGGACCATGGACTGGCTACCCCCTGTGAGTCCCCCTGGGCCTCACCATGCATCCTGGTACCCAACCTCACGGCAAAATCCGTCTGTGTACGGATTATGGAAGTTGAACCAGGTCACAGTGAAGGACGCCTACCCAATACCCAGGGTAGACGACATTCTGGATGCCATTGGTAATGCCCGCTACCTGTCTCAGGTAGACCTACTAAAGGGCTACTACCAGGTGAGTTTAACGGAGCGAGCTAAGGTACTGTCCGCCTTTATAACCCCGTTTGGTCTCTACAGGTACAATCGCCTTCCCTTTGGACTCTGCAATGCCCAGCCACCTTTCAGAGAGCTGTCAACCGCGTCATCCAGGGCTTGGAAAACACCTACGCCTATTTGGACGACATCGTGATAGCATCCAACACCTGGAGCGAACACCTGTTCCAGCTACAACGATTGTTCTACAAGCTCCTGAAAGCCGGCCTCACCATCAATTTGGGCAAGTCCACCTTCGCGAAAGGTAAAGTGCGGTACCTGGGTCATGTTATAGGGAGTGGCAGCCTGGCTCCGTTAAACATTCACATTCAAGCAATCCAACAGTATCCACAGCCTACTACCAGGAAGCAGCTCCTGCGCTTCCTTGGTCTTGCTTCCTATTACCGTAGGTTTGTGAAGAATTTTAGCACTGTTGCAACCCCATTAATCACCTTAACCAGTCCCAAGCAACGGTATAATTGGACCAGAGAGCAAACCGTTGCATTCGAACAACTCAAATTCCTCCTCTGTTCTAATCCCATTCTCGCCTCACCAGATATCAAGAAGCCTTTCATCCTCCATGTCGACGCCAGTGGTACCGGCATCGGAAGTGTCTTAATGCAGCAGCGAGGCGAGGAGGTTCTACCTGTCAGCTACTACAGTTGCAAGTTGAAGCCTCATCAGAAGAACTACAGTACTATAGAGAAGGAACTCCTGTCCATCGTCCTGAGCTTACAACACTTTGCACCATATCTGCACGGTGCTAGGTCCACTACCATCTATTCGGACCACAACCCTCTGAGATTTTTACATCAAGCCCAATTTAATAACCAACGTCTGCTGCGATGGGCTTTATATCTTCAAGGCTTCAATTTAAAGATCTGCTACATCAAGGGCCTGATAACATCATCGCTGACGCCCTCTCCAGAGTGCATGAGGTAGAGACAGCTCCACCTCCCACTCTACCTCCAGTGGACATGATTCACCCGAAACAGCAGGCTTCGGGGAGAGTTGTGACGATAATCTCTTATCAGAGATTTAGCCTGCTATTTCTACGACTCGTCCTGTCCTCATCAATATACAAGATACGTTTTGTAGTGGCTAAACGTATTATAAGATAGCCACACGTACCAGCAACTCCCTCCTCCCCCCACTCCAGCACCTGCTGCACCTGGTCGACGCGCCGAACCCTTCAACTGCCTAACTAGCGACTTGCGGCCATCCAGCTTCCTCATTGGCCGCCAACCAACACTCCACTCCGGCTCCTCGCCAATCACAAGACCTCGCCAGTTATTGTTGGAGTCCCTTGCGTTTCTGCCAGCCAGAATATTGTGTGCTCGCAAGCTATGAACTCCTAAGTGACTCACCTTGTGTGGTCAAATAGAGGTTTATAGTTAGTGCATATATTCCAGCATTCATATTTTATTTACTTTTGTATGTCAATTCTCCTCCCCATTAACGTAATCTATTTTCATGTTTATGTATTTTTTTCCACTTGACATTTTTTACCATTAAGCCAAGATTTTGCATTTGTTTCAATTTGTGTTTTTTTATTGTTATTAAAATCCAGTTTTAATATTGTCTTTTCGTATTTCCAACCTTACCACAGATTACCAATCACGCAGTCATTCTTTTTTTTCTCTTTTTTTTCCTTTTCTTTTTTTTATATATTATATGTGGCCCAGCACTGACACCTGCTAGTTGGAAGACTGCCGACCACCATTTCCAACTCGTTACCGTCACACCTACTATACACTATGGAGAGTGGCAAGCAAAGTGCTCCTGCACACTCTTTCAATACCCATGGTGAGATTCCATCCGGCCCAACAGCTTTTCTCACATCCAGCTCCAATAGGTGTTTCTTCACCTCATCTCTTGTAATTTCGAACCTATCCAAGGTCACCTGGTTTGCTGCCACCTCTCCTAGCGCCGTGACTTCTCCCTGTTCTATTGTAAAGACCTCCTGGAACCTTTTGTTGAGTTCTTCACACACCTCTTTGTCATTTTCTGTGTACCTGTCCTCGCCCACCCTAAGTTTCATTACCTGTTCCTTCACTGTTGTCTTCCTCCTGATGTGACTGTGTAGTAGCTTTGGTTCGGTCTTGGCTTTATTAGCTATATCATTTTCATACCTTTTCTCAGCTGCTCTTCTCACACTAACATACTCGTTCCTGGTTCTCTGGTATCTCTCTCTACTTTCTGGTGTTCTGTTATTACGGAAGTTCCTCCATGCCCTTTTGTTCAGCTCCTTTGCTTTCATACATTCCCTATTAAACCACGGATTCTTCCTTTGCTTCTCTGTTTTTTCCTGTTGGGCTGGGACAAACCTGCTTACAGCCTCCTGACATTTTTGGGTGACATAGTCCATCATGTCTTGTACGGACTTGGTCCCGAGTTCTGTGTCCCAATGTATATCTCATAGAAATTTATTCATCTCCTCATAGTTTCCCTTTCGGTATGCCAGTCCTTTGTTTCCCAGTTCTTTTTTGGGGGTGATAATTCCTAGCTCAACCAGGTACTCAAAGCTCAATACACTATGATCACTCATTCCCAAGGGGGCTTCCAACTTAATTTCCCTTATATCCGACTCATTTAGAGTAAATATCATATCAAGCAAGGCTGGTTCATCCCCTCCTCTCGTTCTTGTCGGTCCCTTGACGTGTTGACTTAGAAAGTTTCTTGTTGCCACATCCAGCAGCTTAGCTCTCCATGTGTCTGGGCCTCCATGTGGGTCTCTGTTCCTCCAATCTATCTTTCCATGGTTGAAGTTGTGGTGTCTGTGTGTAGCTGAGATAGTCTTGGTAGTAAGGTTGATGTAAAGTCATTCCTGGTTACTGACTTTAATAATAATAAACGATTACATGATAGAGTAGCTCCCAAGCTGGCAGGCGTCCTGTGTGCTTTGTTTACCTTCTCTATCTGGCGTCCAGCCGCCGCACATAGAAAACGGATGGTACCATTTTCTGTGAACATGACATCCCTCCTTTTCTTTAAAAAGAATGAATACAGGATGTCTACCATGCTTGTAGCACAAAGCAAAGTTATTGACACAAAGTAAGTTATTAACATATCAAGAGATATTGCATACATTTAACATTAATTAAACACACAAAGAATTTAAACAATCTTTACCACAAAGGATTTCAATGTTAAAAATACATATGCAATGTTAAACAAACATGAAAGAAACTGTAATACAAAGTTACAAAATATTGAATGAGAGATCTGCATTATTCAAACAATATTAAATTTAGTTCAGCATAACAAGTAAATACTTTGCATTACATAGGAACACAATTAATCATCATATCGTGTAGGGCGTTTAACATGACGTTTTGGACGAGAGTCCTTAAGTACAAGAATATCCCTCGATGAATTGTTTATCGAGTTATAACTCATTTTTTCTTTTTCTTTTGCACGACTTTGCACTTCATCATTTTCTACACTATTTGGAATCACTTTGAAATAAGCCATATTACGTGTTATACTATGATCTCTATTACTCGCTGTTACCATAGTTCCTTTTACACTAATCACTTTATATGGTTTTGTATCATACGGCATATCTAGCTTTCCCTCTTTTTTCTTTTTAACGAGAACAGTATCTCCAACCTTTATGAATTGTTCCTTTGCACGTTGATCATGAGCAATTTTCATTTTGCCCTTGGCTAGTGCATCCTTCTGAGCGAGACGTTTATCCGTTACCTTGGCTGGCATGACAGGTAGTGCGATTCTCATAGGACGTCCAAATAAAAGTTCGCCAGGCGACTTGCCCAGTGTTCCATGCGGTGTTGCACGGTAGTTCCTGAGAAAAGCATACATAGCTTGTTTCCAGGATCGTCCTTCGGCATGAGCACAGCGTACAGCTTTCATGAGAGGTTGCATGAATCTCTCTACTTCTCCATTTGCTTGAGGATGTAGTGGCATCACACGGCGGTGTTTGAATCCAATATGCTCAGCAAAGTTGACAAAGTCTTGTCCATTAAATGGCGGTCCATTGTCCGTCTTGACAACTTCAGGAATGCCAAAGTTTGAAAAGATCTTGTCGAGTTTCGGGATGACAGCCTTTGCAGATGTGGAAGTGATGATTTCTACTTCTGGATAACGTGAGTGATCATCAATGACTACCATCAAGTACTCTCCAGTTGGTAGCGGTCCACAGAAGTCCATCGATACTTCCATCCATGGTGCAGCAGGTAGTGGTGAAGGTTGTAGAGGTGTTGGTCTTGAAGTATCCACTGCAGCTTGGCAAGGGACACAGGCATCATGCATGTCCTTAGCTTGACGATCAATGCCAGGAAACCACACCTTTTCTCGTAGCAGCTGTTTGGTCCTTACAAGACCTTGGTGTCCTTGATGTGCAAGCTTCAGAGCACGTTGCTGGAGAACAGCTGGAATGACGATACGAGTACCTCGCAGCACGGTGTCGCGTTGTTGCGTAACACTTAATTCTGTCTGGATGCGTTCAAGTGCTTTGAATGCATCTTGGTCAACTCCTGAGGGTGGGATGCGTGGAAACTTTTTCTTAGTCAATGCATCCACTGTTGCTTGCAGAGTTGGGTCCTCTAGGGTTGCAGTACGGATTTCATCAAGAGTGAGAGCCTTAGGGACTGCATCACAGGTTACAGAGTGTACATATTCCTCGGCAACTTGCTGATGCTTGGTGATGGTGAAACTGTTGGCAGGATGTCGACTGATGTAATCAGCGGGATTGCCTGCACCTGGCTTGTATTTCACCGTAAAGTTGTATGGTTGCAGACGAAGAGCCCATCTCTCAATGCGAGCTGGTGGTTTGGACTTTGGATTATTGAAGATGGTCTCCAACGGTTTGTGGTCAGTGACTATCGTGGTAAAGGGTGCACCAAGCAGATACACATTGAAGTGTTCACAGCCCCATACAAGAGCAAGAGCTTCCTTCTCTGTCTGACTGTATCGTTGCTCAACATCTGTGAGAGAACGGCTGGCGTAGGCAATTACTACTCTTGAATCTGGTTGACCAGGTTTGTGTTGGGCTAACACAGCACCTAAACCAACAGGACTAGCATCCACCGTTAACTCAGTGTCCATTGATGGATCAAAGTATGCAGCAGTCGCATTTTCTACTAGTGCATCTTTCACAGCATCAAATGCATTTTGCTCGACATCGCTCCAGTACCATGATGCATTTTTCTTCAGGAGCTCACGTAGAGGCTTCGTAATGGTAGCAAAATCTGGAATGAAGCGAGAACAGTAGTTTGCCATTCCCAGAAAACTATGTACTTCAGTGGATGTTGAAGGAGGTGCAGCATTCTTGATATCTGCAACTTTCTTAGGATCTGGAGACAGACCTTTGTCACTAAGTACATGTCCAAAGAATTCAATTTTATGTTGATTGAACTCACACTTTGCTCGGCTTAGCGTCAAATTCTTTTCTCGTAAGCGTTGCAATGTTGCACGAAGAGCTTTGTCGTGTTCAGCTTGGGTACGGCCATAAACAATGATGTCATCAGACATGTTGTCAGCATTAGGTATATCTTGCAATACCTGGCTGATGATGTGCTGGAATACTTCAGCAGCACTGTTAATACCAAAACTCAGGCGCTTGTACCTATACAGACCTCGATGTGTCGTAAACGTTGTGATGAATCGACTCTCATCATCAAGTTCAAGCTGATGATAGCCCTTGTTTAAATCTAACTTGCTGAATACAGTTGCACCATTCAAGCGGTAGATCATATCATCTACAGTGGGTGTAGGATGGCGTTCACGCATTATTGCCTTGTTGGGAACACGCATGTCTACACAAATGCGTATCTCATCTGGATTCTTCGGCTTTGGTGGAGTGACAATTGGGCTTACCCATGGTGTTGGGCCTGTTACCGGTTCAATGATATCTAGTTCTATCAGCCTATCCAGTTCGGCATCGACTTTCTTGCGAGTATGGAATGGTTGTCGGCGATGTGGTTGGGCAACTGGAATTACATCTGGGTTGATATGCAGATGTACCTTGCTATCAGTATAACAACCTATGGATTTAAACCGATCAGAAAATTCAGCAACAATAGCATCAACATTGTTTGCAGATTCCACTGCTACAGCATTAGAAAGCTGAAGTAGCCCCAATTTGGTTGAAGTCTTGTAACTGAGTAAAGACTCCTTTGCATTCCTAACAACATGGAATGTAGTAATGAGCATTGCATTCTTTGACTTAATCTCTGCAGTGAAAGTTCCAATCACTGGTAAGGCTACCTTTGAAGCATAGGCAGTGGCTTTGCCATTATAGTTTTCAAGCTTTGGGAATTGTTTTTTAAATTTTTCATAGTGGCACTCAGCAATGGTGTCAATGTTTGATCCAGTGTCAATGAGAATTTTGAGACAAATGCCAGCAATGTATACTATAGTCTCTGGGTTGTTTGGAAGATCATTCCATTTTGTGATTGATTGTACTCCATAAATATAATCACATTCACTGTCATCTGAGACTGGTTGTAATGAAATGTTGTCTTGTATATTATTAACATTCTTGATTTGAGGTGCAATATTGTGTTTGCCACCTCGACTCCTATGACTTGATCCTCGTACATTGCTTTTATTTATTGATTGTGGTTTCTTTAGTGCGGAACGACACATAGCACCAAAATGATTTAGTTTTCTACACTCATAGCACTTCTTACCTTGTGCAGGACAAACATTATCTTGGTGTGGGTAGTCTCCTCCACAATTGTAACATTTATTATTGACAACCTCTGATGTGAGTCGTTGTGACTGCTTGAGTCTTGTTCCATGACTCCAGTTGTGATGTGGTTCTCGGCTCAATTTAATGTTAGGTTTGGCATGATATCTTCTATGATCATGGTGTACTCCCTGAACCTTACATACTTCATGACTGTTAGTAACAGTGGCAGAACCGTTGTTGGCACTGCACTCCATGGCACGAGCATCACGTGCAGCATCTTCCATTCGACGAGCCATATCCAGTATCTTGGTAAGAGAACTTTCATCATCAACAAGTTCTAGAGCTCTTCGACGAAGACGTGTAGATGTGCATGTTTCAATTATTTGCTGTTTGATTTCTTTGTCAACATCAGCAAACTCACAGTGGGCTGCTAAACCCTGCAGACGTGTATGGTATTGATCAACAGTTTCATTAGAGAGTTGTTTTGCTCTCCTGAAATGCATAATTTCCATAGCAGTATTTTGCCTTGGTTTGAAATGCTCAGTTAATTTGGCCTTGGCAGTGTCATAATCTTTGGCACCACCAGTATCTTTCAGTGTATCAAAGATATCACAAACTCTATCACCTGCATAGTGAAGCAGAAAGGCACGCTTTCTTTCAGCACTTTTGATGTCAGAAACTATCAACAAATTTTCAAACCTTTTAAGCCATTTGACCCACCTCTGTGACAGGTTTGTCTGGTCACAGTCAGGATCAAATGCAGGAAACTGAGGTATATTTGCCATTTTTACTGAATAAATTTAAACTTATCACTTAAATGTTCCTCAGAATATATAACACTTACTGCACTGTATATGTTATTCAAGAATTCACTGTAATTACTTTAATTTTGCAAAGCACACAAGCATTTTAATGCAAAAGTTCACAACAGTGCACAACACAGCAGCAACTGACTTCTTACCTAGCCCTTGTGTACATGTGTTGTTCCTACTCACAGCAACACAGCAGTTGTTAGCAGTTGGTACAGCAATTGGCAGCAGTTGGTACAGCAGTAGGCAGCAGTAGGCAGCAGTTGGCAGCAGTAGGCAGCAGTAGGCAGCAGTTGGTTCACAGCGTGAAGAATTTTGTAGCACGAGCGTCGTTTCGTAACCAAAACATCGGGTTTTGTACACTGCATCAAAGCGTCGTTTCGTACACAGCGTCGGCAGATTCCTCTCTCACAGCACTCAGCACAGCTTGGGTAGCACACAGCATTGGCCAGCACACAGCAACGGCCAGCACACAGCAACGATCAGCACACAGCAACAGTCAGCACACAGCATGGGGTTGCATACAGCATCGGGTATGGTGCTCACAGACAGCTTCTTCCTCCTCTGGGCGAGACAGCATGCTCCTTCCTTGTGTTTTGTTGAACAAAATACCTGCGTTCCCAGTTCATCCTCGTCGCCAGTGTGGTGTCTGTGTATAGCTGAGATAGTCTTGGTAGTAAGGTTGATGTAAAGTCATTCCTGGTTACTGACTTTAATAATAATAAACGATTACATGATAGAGTAGCTCCCAAGCTTGGCAGGCGTCCTGTGTGCTGTTTACCTTCTCTAGTCTAGTGGCGTCCAGCCGCCGCACATAGAAAACGGATGGTACCATTTTCTGTGAACATGACAGAAGTCTCCCATGATTAATAGCCTGGATCCATTCCTGCTAGCCACAGAAGCTGCTCTCTCTATTATATTGATGGTGGCCAAGTTGTTTCTATCATATTTCTGTCTGGGTCTTCTGCCATACGGTGGGGGGGTTATATATGACTATTACTATAATTTTCTGTCCTCCAGTTGCTATGGTGCCTGATATGTAGTCACTGAAACCTTCACAGTTCTGAATTACCATCTCTTCGAAACTCCAACCTTCTCTTAGTAGCAAAGCTACACCACCTCCTCCTCTCCCTTCTCTCTCTTTCCTCACTACATAGTAGCCCTGTGGAAACACTGCATTTGTTATGGTGTTTGTTAGCTTTTCTTTCTGTGAGTGCTATTATGTCTGGGTTTTCTTCAAGTGCCCATTCTCCGAGTTCACTTGTTTTATTTGTAATCCCATCTATGTTAGTGTACATTGCCTTGAAGCTCACTTTCTTCAGTTCATTTTCTTGTCCCTTTCTTGGCGAGCATTCTGCTGGTGTGGGAAGCTTTTCCATGGGTGAGATCTGTGAGGTGGTTTGCAGGGTCTCAGAGGAGTTTGGGGTAAGGGGTGGGGGTTTCAGGGAAGAGGGGACAGATAGGGTGTGGGTTAAGGAGATAGGGGGGACATGTAGGATACGGGGTGTGGGGGGGAGGAGGGATAGGGAGGGTATGGGATGAAGGGGGAGGGGGGACAGGAGGGCAAAGGTGGGAGGGGGGGACATGATGGGAATGGGGGAATGGGTAACAAGGTAAGAATGGGGTGGGGGGGGGAAGGAAGGTTGGGTGGGGGCAGGTAGGGTGAGGGGAAGGGAGAGGTTCTATGCAGAGGGGGGTGGTGGTGTTGCCCTCCCCTCTGGTGTTGCTGGGATGCTGGTTTTGGGTTCGCCTCTTGCCTCTAGGACTGTTGTGTTGGGGGCTGTGATTTCCTGGTTTGCTCCTCTCTCCCTGCGCTTCCTCCTTGCCTCTGCTGCCCTGGCTCTCTCCTCCTTCGTCCTGTCCCTCTGCAGGAATACTTTCTTGTATCCCTCCACATGCTGCAGTCGACTCTTCCTTTCGAGAATATCCTCCTTGTGGTTTCGTTTGTAAACACCACCTTTACAAGTCGGTTTCTGTCCTTGTTGTACCAGCCCAACCTGAAAACCTTCTCAATGTTTCTTTCAGCCCCTTTCATCTGTAACCCCTTCAGTAGCCCCTGTACTGCCTCTCTATCCTTGCTATTCCATTCTTGCCTGTTGGATCCTTCCTGTTCTGTGATGCCTACAACTACCACTGATCTTTTTCTCTCCAGCAGCTGAGTGGTGCACCTTGCTGCTTCTTGTGAGGTGGCTGCTTGCATGGCTACCTCCCTCACTGTGTCCATAGCTTCTGAGCTCTTTTTCAGTATGTCCGCAAATGTTTCAGCTACAGAGGCATTACCTTCCAATGTAACATTCCCACCTTCCCTTTGGATGATAATCTGATGTTCGGTCTCTTTATTTTTCTGTGAGGTATTTGATCTCCTCCCTTGCTGATGTCAGCTCACTTTGAAGGTTGTTAATTGTAATCCTCATTTCCTGCATCTCCTTCCTGAATTCCTCCAGCACTTGGGTTAAAATGTTTTTAGTTTGGTCACTATAGCTGTTTCCTATGTCCCTGTTGCGTCCACCTGCCATTTTGCCCTTGTCAAGAGAGAGAGAGAGAGCAAGAGAGAGAGCAAGAATAGTCCTAGTGTGAGAGTCGGTGTGGTGGAGAGGGGGAGTGTTTTGGGAGAGTGGGAGTGGTGGGGGGTTAAGAGGTGGGTGAGGTGTAGTCTTCAGATTACGGCGGGGGGGGGGGATTAGCGGCTTATCTGGGTTCCCAGTGAGCTCACAGTTGCTGTCCCTGTTACCTGTCTACCACGATTGTATTATTACGATTGTATTATTGAATGGAATTCACTAGTGTCTATGATATGATATTTTATAAACCTAGCACACTGTTGGAGACTTATGAGAGACACTTACCAGCCAGACCCCCACAAGCACTCTAGGTGAATACACGGCGGGTCGTCGGTAATCCTGTGAGGTCTTCAGGTCTCCATGTGGGTCCCGGCTGATGTGACTGATGCTGCCTCAAGAAGTCGATCTTCACTATCTATCTTCTCTAAATTCACTAAGATAATTCACCACGAGATGTGATCAATGTGTTGCATTACAATGCCACTGTTCAATTTACACTGTCCCGATTCTCACTGCACAGTACACCCGCTCCCTTGACCCTATTCCCTTGGTTAACGCGGACTGCTGACCCTACACGTCTGCTCACGATCAAAGCTGACCCAAGAATGTGTGTGTGTGTGTGTGTGTGTACTCACCTAATTGTGCTTGCGGGGGTTGAGCTTTGGCTCTTTGGTCCCGCCTCTCAACTGTCAATCAACAGGTGTACAGATTCCTGAGCCTACTGGGCTCTATCATATCTACATTTGAAACTGTGTATGGAGTTTGCCTCCACCACATCACTTCCTAGTGCATTCCATTTATTAACTACTCTGACACTGAAAAAATTCTTTCTAACGTCTCTGTGGCTCATCTGGGTACTAAGTTTCCACCTGTGCCCCCTTGTTCGTGTCCCACCCGTGGTGAAGAGTTTGTCTTTGTCCGCCCTGTCAATTCCCTGAGAATTTTGTAGGTGGTTATCATGTCTCCCCTTACTCTTCTGTTTTCCAGGGATGTGAGGTTCAGCTCCTTTAGCCTTTCCTCGTAGCTCAATCCTCTCAGTTCCGGGACGAGCCTGGTGGCATACCGCTGAATCTTCTCTAACTTTGTCTTGTGTTTAACTAGGTATGGACTCCAGGCTGGAGCTGCATACTCCAGGATTGGTCTTACATAAGTGGTATACAGGGTTCTGAAAGATTCCTTACACAAATTTCTAAAGGCAGTTCTTATGTTGGCCAGTCTAGCATATGCCGCTGATGATATTCTTTTGATGTGGGCTTCTGGGGACAGGTTCGGTGTGATATCAACCCCCAGATCTTTCTCTCTATTTGACTCTTGCAGGATTTCCCCTCCCAAATGATACCTTGTGTTCAGCCTCCTGCTCCCTTCTCCTAATTTCATCACCTTACACTTTCCCGAGTTGAACTTTTGCAGCCATTTTCTAGACCATTCCTCCAGTTTATCCAGGTCATCCTGTAGTCTCTGTCTATCTTCATCCGTCTTGATTCTTCTCATAATTTTTGCATCATCAGCAAACATTGAGAGGAATGAGTCTATACCCTCCGGAAGATCGTTCACATATATTAGAAACAGGATGGGTCCAAGTACTGAGCCCTGTGGGACTCCGCTGGTGACATCTCGCCACTCTGATGTCTCCCCCCTCACCGTTACTCGCTGTTTCCTGTTGCTTAAGTACTCCCTTATCCACTGGAGCACCTTCCCTTTTACTCCTGCCTGTTGCTCCAACTTTTTTAACAGCCTTTTGTGCGGTACTGTGTCAAAGGCTTTTTGGCAATCCAGGAAAATGCAGTCGGCCCACCCTTCTCTTTCCTGCTTAATTTTTGTTGCTTGGTCATAAAATTCTATTAAACCTGTGAGGCACGATTTACCATCCCTGAACCCATGTTGGTGGTGCGTTACAAAGTTATTTCCCTCTAGATGCTCTACGAGCCTTTTCCTCACGATCTTCTCCATTACCTTGCATGGTATACAAGTTAAGGAAACTGGCCTGTAATTCAGTGCCTCTTGCCTGTCACCCTTTTTTGTATATTGGGACCACGTTAGCTGTCTTCCAACTTTCTGGTAAGTCTCCTGTTTCCAGTGACCTGTTATACACCATAGAGAGTGGCACACTTAGTGCTTCTGCACCTTCCTTTAGTATCCATGGTGAGATTCTGTCAGGCCCAACAGCCTTTGTCACATCCAGCTCCAGCAGACACCTTTTGACCTCATCACTGGTGAGGTCAAATCCTCCAAGTTGCTTGGTTTGCCACCTCCTCATTTAGTGCAGGGGCTTCTCCTTGTTCTATTGTGAAGACCTCCTGGAATCTCTTGTTGAGTTCTTCACACACCTCCTTGTCATTCTCTGTGTATCTGTTCTCCGCTTTTCGCAGCTTCATCACTTGTTCTTTCACTGCTGTTTTCCTCCTGATGTGGCTGTGGAGCAGCTTTGGTTGGGTCTTGGCTTTACTCGCGATGTCATTTTCAAACTGTCTCTCTGCTTCCCTCCTCACTCTGAGGTACTCATTCTGGCCCTCTGGTATCTCTCCCTGCTCTCTGGTGTTCTGTTATTTCTGTAATTTCTCCATGTTCTTTTACTCAGTTGCTTCGCTACCTGCATTCCTGGTTGAACCATGGGTTTTTCTGTTGTTTCGTTTTTCTCCTTTTGGACAGGGATAAACCTGTCTGCAGCTTCCTGGCACTTCTGGGTGACAAAATCCATCATGACCTGCACATTCTTGTCTCTAAGTTCTGTTTCCCATGGTATTCCTCTGAGGAGCCTCATCTCGTCATATTTTCCTCTTCGGTAATTCAGTCTTTTTCCCTCCACTCCCATCCTTGGATAGGTTATCCCTACCTCCAA
>WNGS01055269.1:0-10318 GCA_020271785.1 Procambarus virginalis
TAAGCCGTCAGTCAGGTAAGATTTACACTCCCTGAACACATGTTGGCGATATTGTCACGAAAGTCCCTTGCTCTCAGAGAAGGGTGTGTACTCCACCTAATTGTACCACACATTAATTGTGCTATGCGGGGTTGTGAGCTTGGCTCATTTCGTCCCGCCTCTCAAACCGTCCGAATCACCTGGTGTACAGTTGATTACGGCTGTGTGTGTCACAGGTGTGTGTGTGTGTGAGGTGTGTAGGTGCTATTCACTAGTGTATACTGGGGGGGTTGACGCTTTGCTCTTTTTCACGCGCCCGCCTCTACACCACTGGCTATATCAAACTGTTTACTAACCACGCAACTAACTACTTTTTTTTTTTTTTAGTTTTCACACACAACGACCGATCACCACACACACAACAACAAACACCCAGGAAAGCAGCCCGTGACAGCTGACTAACTCCCAGGATACCTATGTACTGCTAGGTAACAGTGGGGCATCAGTGGTGAAAGAAACTTTGCCCATTTTTTTTTGTTCTTCTGCCGGGTGCGGAGTATCGAACACCGACGCCACAGAATTTACGAACCTGCACGCTATCCACCACGGCTACTGGCCCCACCACAAGGCACCTGTGGTGTTGTGTGTGGTGAGAGAGAGTAATTTACCTATTTGTGCCTGCAGGATCGAGCTTATTAGGCTTCTTGGGCACCACGCCTTTCTAACCGTCAGTTATCTAATGTACTAACTGTCTCCGAATCTATTTTTTTTCTTTTTATCATATCTACTACATAAATTCTCTCTCACACCACACCATCCCCTATGATCGCAACCCCGCATGCAGCTGTCTAACTACCAGGCATCTATTTACTGCCTTTAGATGTGAACAGGCGCATCACGTGAAAGAACATTGTTTCGCGGCCTCGGACCGAGAACCGAACCTGGGTCCATAGGACCGGCGATCTCAGAACGGTGGGCCACTGTGTGAGAGAGTTGCAATATGTGCGCGCCTTGGGCCTCGCCTAGCACGGCCCACCGGAAAACACAAATCAAAGGCTGGAAATCAATGCAATCACGATCGCTTGTGTTGCGAAGGATGGGATAGTATCAAAATAATTAACCTCTGGGACCACATGGCAGTGAGGCGAACGTGAGGCGTCACAGCAGCAGTTAGCGCCGCCAGGTATATCCAGTCGTGTGGATAATACCTCCACTACTGGTGGATAACCCCCCCCCCCCACTCTTTGAGGGCCCTTTGGGGTTACCACAATCCACCCGGCGAGTATGGGAAACTGTGTTTTGTCGTGGGTTTGAGAGAGAGGAGAGAGAGAGGGAGAGAGAGAGGAGAGAGAGAGAGGGGAGAAGAGAGAGGAGAGCTAGAGCGAGTGAGAGATGAGGAGGAGAGAGAGATGAGGGGGAGAGCAGAGAAGAGGAGAGAGGAGAGCAGGATGGAAGGAAGCAGGGGAGAGGGAAGGGAGGACTAACAAAACACCTGTTGAAAACCCCCTCTCCCCCTCTCTCCTCTCTCTTGTAATCAATGGGGCCGCAGGCCACTCTCCTCTCTCAGCTGACTCCTCCTAAAATTGGCGGAGATTTTAGAGTGTAAAAGAGGGCAAGGGGTGAACGGTTCCTGGTCTGAAAGAGCTTATATTTTTTTCCCTCTTAGCTCGTGCGTAAGGTTATTGATGATAATATGTTTGAAATAATATGTTGTTAATTCTCTACTGTATCAGTTAATCACAGTTTGCACAGTAGTTACGGTTCTACCCTGGGTACAGGGATACCCCACACTGGGTACAGGATACCCTGGGTACAGGGTACCCTGGGTACAGGATACCCTGGGTACAGGATACCCTGGGTACAGGATACCCTGGGTACAGGATACACTGGGTACAGGATACCCTGGTACAGGATACCCTGGGTACAGGGTACCCTGGGTACAGGGTACCCTGGGTACAGGGTACCCTGGGTACAGGATACCCTGGGTACAGGATACACTGTGTACAGGGTACACTGGGTACAGGATACACTGTGTACAGGATACCCTGGGTACAGGATACCCTGGGTACAGGATACACTGTGTACAGGATACCCTGGGTACAGGATACACTGGGTACAGGGTACCCTGGGTACAGGGTACCCTGGGTACAGGATACCCTGGGTACAGGGTACCCTGGGTACAGGATACCCTGGGTACAGGGTACCCTGGGTACAGGATACCCTGGGTACAGGGTACCCTGGGTACAGGGTACCCTGGGTACAGGATACACTGGGTACAGGGTACCCTGGGTACAGGGTACCCTGGGTAAGCCTAACTCTTGGATACCTTATTGCTAGGTGAACAGGGGCGTGATGTGACGTGCCCAACCGTCTCTGGCCCGCCCAGGGGTCGAACCTAGGATCCTCGGTTGTGAGGACGTATTGACTACTATTCATACGAAAATATACTCTTAGATTTTAGAGAGTAACTTTGTGTCGATAGTGTTCTCAGATTGGTATTATAGCGCAGTAGTCTACGTCTTTAGCTCACAACCGAGGATCCCGGGGTCGATCTGTGCAACGGAGACGGTTGGGCAAGTTTCCTTTCCCCCTATAGCGATAAGTAGGCATCCAGGAATGAGGTCACTGCTAGCCGTTGCTTGCATCCTGGTGAGGTCATGGGAGGGGGGGAGCCTCGTTAAACCAAAGTACAGGCTTCCTGTCCCGGGAACGGGAATACATGCACGTGCGGCCGACACATACACGTCACACGCTCATGTATCCACATTATCTATTTTCGAAAAATTACTTTTGTGTTCTATTTTTGTAATATTCTTTTAGTTCCAGATTTCCTAATGGTTAATTAGGAAATTACTTGCGTGTATTACACTTGCAGTGTTGCCTGCAGTGTTGCCTGCAGTGTTGTCTGCAATGTTGCCTGCAATGTTGCCTGCAATGTTGTCTACAGTGTTGCCTGCAGTGTTCCCTGCAGTGTTGTCTACAGTGTTGCCTGCAGCGTTGTCTATGATGTTGCCCACATTGTTGTCTATGATGTTGCCCACATTGTTGCCTGCAATGTTGCCTGCAGTGTTCCCTGCAGTGTTGTCTACAGTGTTGCCTGCAATGTTGCCTGCAGTGTTCCCTGCAGTGTTGTCTACAGTGTTGCCTGCAATGTTGCCTGCAGTGTTCCCTGCAGTGTTGTCTACAGTGTTACCTGCAGTGTTGCCTGCAGTGTTGTTTACAGTGTTGCCTGCAATGTTGCCTGCAGTGTTGTCTGCAGTGTTCCCTGTAGTGTTGCCTACAGAGTTGTGTACAGTGTTGCCTGCAATGTTGCTTGCAGTGTTCCCTGCAGTGTTATCTACAGTGTTCCCTGCAGTGTTGTTTGCAGTGTTCCCTGCAGTGTTGTCTACAGTGTTCCCTGCAGTGTTGTCTACAGTGATGCCTGCAATGTTGCCTGCAGTGTTGTCTACAGTGTTGCCTGCAGTGTTGTCTGAAGTGTTGCCTGTAGTGTTGCCTGCAGTGTTGCCTGCAATGTTGCTTACAGTGTTTTCTACAGTGTTGCCTGCAGTGTTGCCTGCAATGTTGCTTACAGTGTTGCCTGCAGTGTTGTCTACAGTGTCGCCTGCAGTTTTGCCTGCAGTGTTGTCTACAGTGTTGCCTGCAATGTTGTCTATGATGTTGCCCACATTGTTGCCTGCAGTGTTACCTGCAATGTTGCTTACAGTGTTGCCTGCAGTGTTGTCTACAGTGTTGCCTGCAGTGTTGCCTGCAGTGTTGTCTACAGTGTTGCCTACAGTGTAACCTGCAATGTTGCCTGCAATGTTGTCTATGGTGTTGCCTACATTGTTGCCTGCAGTGTTGCCTGCAGTGTTCCTGCAGTGTTGTCTACAATGTTGCCTGCAATGTTGCCTGCAGTGTTCCTGCAGTGTTCCTGCAGTGTTCCTGCAGTGTTGTCTACAGTGTTGCCTGCAATGTTGCCTGCAGTGTTCCTGCAGTGTTCCTGCAGTGTTGTCTACAGTGTTGCCTGCAATGTTGCCTACAGTGTTGTCTACAGTGTTGCCTGCAGTGTTCCCTGCAGTGTTGCCTGCAATGTTGCCTGCAGTGTTGTCTACAGTGTTGCCTGCAGTGTTGTCTGCAGTGTTGCCTGTAGTGTTGCCTGCAGTGTTGCTTACAGTGTTGTCTACAGTGTTGCCTACAGTGTTGTCTGCAGTGTTGCCTGCAGTGTTGTCTACAGTGTCGCCTGCAGTGTTGTCTACAGTGTTGCCTGCAGTGTTGTCTAGTGTTGCCTGCAGTGGTGTCTACAGTGTTGCTTACAGTGTTGCCTGCAGTGTTGTCTACAGTGTTGCCTGCAATGTTGCCTACAGTGTTGTCTACAGTGTTGCCTGCAGTGTTCCCTGCAGTGTTGCCTGCAATGTTGCCTGCAGTGTTGTCTACAGTGTTGCCTGCAGTGTTGTCTGCAGTGTTGCCTGTAGTGTTGCCTGCAGTGTTGCTTACAGTGTTGTCTACAGTGTTGCCTACAGTGTTGTCTACAGTGTTGCCTGCAGTGTTGCCTGCAGTGTTGTCTACAGTGTCGCCTGCAGTGTTGCCTACATTGTTGCCTGCAATGTTGCTTACAGTGTTGCCTGCAGTGTTGCCTACAGTGTTGCCTACAGTGTTTCCTGCAGTGTTGTCAATGGTGTTGGCTACATTGTTGCCTGCAGTGTTGCCTGCAATGTTGCCTGCAGTGTTGTCTACAGTGTTGCCTACAGTGTTGTCTACAGTGTTGCCTGCAGTGCTGTCTACATTGTTGCCTGCAGTGTTGTCTAGTGTTGTCTACAGTGTTGTCTACAGTTTTGTCTAGTGTTGCCTGCTGTGTTGCTTGCAATGTTGCCTACAGTTGTCTATAGTGTTGCCTGCAGTGTTGTCTACAGTGTTGCCTGCAGTGTTGTCTAGTGTTGCCTGCAGTGTTGTCTACAGTGTTGCCTGCAGTGTTGCCTGCAGTGTTGTCTAGTGTTGCCTGCAGTGTTGTCTACAGTGTTGCCTACAGTGATGTCTACAGTGTTGCCTGCAGTGTTGCCTGCAATGTTGCCTACAGTGTTGCCTACAGTGTTGTCTATAGTGTTGCCTGCAGTGTTGTCTACAGTGTTGCCTGCAGTGTTGTCTAGTGTTGCCTGCAGTGGTGTCTACAGTGTTGCTTACAGTGTTGCCTGCAGTGTTGTCTACAGTGTTGCCTGCAATGTTGTCTATGATGGTGTTGCCTTCAGTGTTGCCTGCAGTGTTGCCTACAGTGTTGCCTGCAGTGTTGTCTACAGTGTTGCCTGCAGTGTTGTCTAGTGTTGCCTGCAGTGTTGCCTGCAGTGTTGTCTACAGTGTTGTCTACAGTGTTGCCTGCAGTGTTGCTTACAGTGTTGTCTTCAGTGTTGCCTGCAGTGTTGTCTACAGTGTTGTCAGCAGTGTTGCATGCAGTGTTGTCTACAATGTTGCTTGCAGTGCTGCCTACAGTGTTGTCTACAGTGTTGCCTGCAGTGTTGCCTGCAGTGTTGCCTGCAGTGTTGCCTGCAGTGTTGTCTACAGTGTTGTCTGCAGTGCTGCCTACAGTGTTGCGTGCAGTGTTGTCTACAGTGTTGCCTGCAGTGTTGCCTGCAGTGTTGAGTCCTGTGCGTCATAGTAGTCTTGCCTTCTGCGTGTGTTTCCTCGCCACTTTCATCAGTTTTATGCCCCTGTTCCACCTTCTTTATTATTTCAGATTCTTTCCTTTTTTTGCGAATTAAATTTCTCTATTGTCTTAGTACTTCGGTTCCTTTGTGTCCACTTCCAGTCTTCCTATTCACTCGATTTTTTTTTCTTCCAAGGGGCCAGGAGTCATGAAGGATTTACACAACCACTTGCGAAACCTGTACATCTTTCCTCTCAATTATGGCGGCTTTGTTTACATTTATATAAACAGTTTGAGCTTTGAAACTGCACAACGGCAGTGTTACTGTTATTAACAACCTCGTTGTGCATTGCAGCTCAAAAGCTGTTAAATAAACTTAAACAAAGCCGCCATAAGTGAGGGGGGAAAAAAGATGTACAGGTTTCGTAAATGGTTGCGTAAATGTCTGATGACTCCTAGCTCTGGACCCTTGTGTAGTGTCAGATTTTTTATATTTTTTGTTTTGTTTTGGGGTCTCTTGTGTCCTCTTTGATTCCTTTTGTTCACAGCTTTCATATCCAGGTCACTTAATGTCGTTCATTTCCGCCTCCTTGGCCCGGCGGGCCATCGTGTGTCGCCCTCTATCTCTTCTTTTGGCGGTTTTTATGACAAAAGTAATTATGGTTGAGGCGGGACGAGGTTCTGTGTTCGCTGTTATGATGGTAAAGTTAACGTCAGGGACGGGTGGCAAGGAAGTTTTTCGTCGTGTTTGCTGGAGACTCGAGGCGGCGTGTTGGGTGGTGGCGACCTGCGGGGTGGTTGAATGGTGGTGGTGGGGGGTGATGTGTGGGGGGAGGGGAGTGGGTGATGTGTGTGTGTGTGAGAGAGAGCGAGAAACAGAGAGAGAGAGAGAGAGAGCGAAAGAGGGAGAAAGGGGCAAAGGATGGATCGTGAATAATATATACAATATATATATATACACAGCTAACTGACATTATAACACAAGACGGTCAGCCATTCACTCCTATACCGGCTCTTAAGACATAATTACATCAGCAACAATCAGATATTCGACGAAACAAGCCACTTAAACTCTCTGGATTCCCATAGTGGGAGACAAAAATCCCTGTTAGATTTATCCAAGTACAGGATGGACAACCCAGCGGGTTTTCTTCCTTTTGGGGAGTGTTGTACATGCTGCTATGGCGGTGTGTCCACTCATAGGATGAGTGGCGCTGCCCAATACTGTCACTATGGCGGTGTGTCCACTCACAGGATGAGTGGCCCTGCCCAATACTGTCACTATGGCGGTGTGTCCACTCACAAGATGAGTGGCGCTGCCCAATACTGTCACTATGGCGGCGTGTCCACTCACAGGATGAGTGGCGCTGTCCAATACTGTCACTATGGCGGCGTGTCCACTCACAGGATGAGTGGCGCTGCCCAATACTGTCACTATGGCGGTGTGTCCACTCACAGGATGAGTGGCGCTGCCCAATACTGTCACTATGGCGGCGTGTCCACTCACAGGATGAGTGGCGCTGCCCAATACTGTCACTATGGCGGTGTGTCCACTCACAGGATGAGTGGCGCTGCCCAATACTGTCACTATGGCGGTGTGTCCACTCACAGGATGAGTGGCGCTGCCCAATACTGTCACTATGGCGGTGTGTCCACTCACAGGATGTGTGGCGCTGTCCAATACTGTCAGTATGGCGGTGTGTCCACTCACAGGATGAGCGGCGCTGCCCAATACTGTCACTATGGCGGTGTGTCCACTCACAGGATGAGTGGCGCTGTCCAATACTGTCACTATGGCGGTGTGTCCACTCACAAGATGAGTGCCGCTACCTAATACTGTCACTATGGCGGTGTGTCCACTCACAGGATGAGTGGCGCTGCCCAATACTGTCACTATGGCGGTGTGTCCACTCACAAGATGAGTGCCGCTACCTAATACTGTCACTATGGCGGTGTGTCCACTCACAGGATGAGTGGCGCTGCCCAATAAACTCGCCCCTCGGGGCAAAATTTTAAATTTATCCAGGTCCCATCTTAGGCCCGTGGCAAAGGACTAAGTAACCTCAGGCTACAACCTATAACAGGTGCCTAACATCCTTGCGAGGGAATCGAACCCGGGACCCTTCGGTTGGTCGCTGGTCTACTCCAGGACCCTCCACTCTCCCTCTCCTAGTTGCTAGGTGTTGAATATTTACCGTAAACTATTCGGTCTTGAGTTGTTGCAAGTGTACTGTTTTATAGTATGGCAGTGTGCGTAGAGGAAGGAAGGAAATGAAGAGGAGGAGGAGGAGGAGGAGGAAGAGGAAGGGAAATGGGAAGAAGAATGAGAGAACAAAGAGTGGGACAAAAACATATCAAAGGATTCCCCTTGTCCATTGGAGTCTTCATTTCTTTCTGGTGTATATGACTGACTCTCTCACTCTCTCTCTCTCTCTTTCTCTCTACTCTCTCTCACTCTTTCCTCTTCTATCTCGTCTCAATTCCTCTCATCTCTCCTCTCCGTCTCATCTCTCTCTCCTCTCTCTCGTCCTCCTCTTCTCTCCTTCGACTCCTATCTCGGCCGTTCTCCTCTCCTCTCCCCTCGCTCTCTCTATTCCGGCTCTCTCGCCTCCCTCTCTCAACCTCACCCTTCTCTTCTCCCCCTCTCTTTTTTTATTTTTTTTATGATACGGCGTCCTCCGATTTCTACTCTCTATCCCTTCTCCATCTCCCCCTCCCCTCTCCTCCACTCTCTCGCTCGTTCCTCCCTCCATCCATCCTCTCTAAGCTTCCTCTCTCGCACTCACCCTCACTCTCCTCCACGTCAACTACATACCTCTCCCCACTCTCTCATTGTCTCTCTCATCTCTCTCCCTCTCTCTCTCGACCTCTCTCTCCCCTCTCCCTCTCCTCTCCTCTCCCTCTTACTCTCACATCCGTCAGGCAAGCTAAGCATATGCACCACATACAAAGGCGAGAAGCCATTGAGGAATCTCCACGGGTAAAGATCCGCTCACGATGATGCTGAAACCTGGAAGATGCGCGCATAGGGGTGGTGGTAGTAAAGTTTACGGTCTGTTCGAGTTAGTGCATGCGGCTGGGAATGGAGGTGTTGTGAGGGCTTGGGGTGTTGAGGAGTGAGGGAGTGATGAGGTAGTTGGGGATAAGTGTGGGGATGGACTGTGGTGTGAGTGGTGTTGGGGAGAGAGAGGGAGGGGAAGGGGGAGGGGGTGTATTGTGTTGGATCATCGATGTCGGCGGTCGGGGGAGGAAGGGGGGATTTTGAGTTTATGGTCTTTAGATGAGTGGCGGGGTTAAGGTAGAGCAGGTATATTAAGTGATAGCCTTAGTAGTTAAGTTGGGGGTGCAGCTTGAATGATGGTGTTGCGGGGGAGGGGGGGCGCGAGGGGAGAGGGGCACGCATCACTGCCGGCACGCTTTGTTTCCTTTGAAGCCGTTGTGAAGGAGGGGTGGGGGGGACAACACGCTCCGGAATTCTCCAGCTCCTTTTATGTTTGAAAGATAAGGGACTCTATGCTGGAAAGTTGCAGTCGTTCTGAATTGGTCTGACATTGTGCATACATACTTTCTCGAATATTTCCTCGTGAAATTTGTAAACCTTTCTATTTTGAACCACATACGTATGCCGCTGATGTATATTCATTTGATGTTGGGCTTAGGGAACGGGCGTTGGTGTGATGACAAACTCCAGGACCTTGCTCTCTTGTCAAGTCTCATGGTCGGGTTTTCAAATACTGTCAAGTGTTACCTTGTGTCTGGGACTGTGTTCTCCTCCACATACCGTCTCATTACTCTAAACTTGCTCGAGTAACATTCGCAATCTTTTC
This sequence comes from Procambarus virginalis, assembly GCA_020271785.1. Lineage (NCBI taxonomy): Eukaryota > Metazoa > Arthropoda > Malacostraca > Decapoda > Cambaridae > Procambarus > Procambarus virginalis. The sequence goes on from WNGS01055269.1 coordinate 9,421, forward strand.
CTCAGAGTGACCGAAGTGGTGATCACACTAGCCGTAGTGCGACTTTCTCGTATCCACTTGTGGCTGGGCATTGTTGAGTACCTAGTTTTGGCACTGATGACTATAATTAGCACTACACGTACTAGCCCAATATAGTATATATCATGAGTATATAGTATATCCCCCGTAGTATTAATAGTACCAGGTATATATAGTATAGGGTAACCTAGTATATCATTTTTTTTGACATATATACAATGGTTTGTACCTTCTTGTACAGCACTAGGTATCTGCCCCAGGTAGCCGTTACCAAGGGCTATTTACCCCAGGGATACTTCCTTGCCCCCCGCGAGATTTTTTTGGCATCCAGGGTCACACATTATTACCCTGTTACCCCTTACACAGAGGTCTACATTAGGACCCGTTGTCACGCACCCATGTAGATCCCCCTGGACCAGGGGTATACCTACCCATGGAGCTAGCGCCTCGCTGTACTCCAGTCCCAGTTGTCTTACCACTAAACTGCAACCTGAGACCTTGACCATATTACAGGTCATTCACCCCCTCATTTCATTTCCAATATCGGGTCCTTACATCCTCACCTGGAGTTGTCCCTGTTGTCCCAATACTTTAACTACGATCTGTCATGCTAAGCTCTTACGTGACTGGTAACATTTCACATCTTTGCATCTGTTGAGGAGTGTGACTCCCGGTGGATCCTTCCACACTCTTCGGGATGTGTCGGTTTTCGATGTGGCCCGAAAGGTGCCCTCCACGCACACTGCCTTTGGACCTATAGTCTATCTACGACATGTCTGAGCCTTTGTCTGTCACTGATCCGGACGCGTGGGAACTAAAAGAGTATAGCTCCGCGCAAGCGCAATCCCTAGGTATATACTCTCTATATATATTTTCATCT
>WNGS01055271.1:0-13542 GCA_020271785.1 Procambarus virginalis
ACTGGGGATGATAAAGTGGAACACCAGTATATTATTACTCTGTGAAATTTGACAAGGCGCAGCGCAATTATTCGGTGATAGAAAAAGAGGCGTTGGCGCTTGTGCTAACTGCAAAAAGTTCGAAGTGTACCTCACAGGTAATATAGTGGAAGTGTACACTGACCATAACCCATTAGTTTTCATGAATCAGATGAAGCAGAAAATAAGCGCATCCTCAGGTGGGCATTGTACCTACAGGACTTTAATCTATCTATTATCCACCTACCGGGCAGCTCAACGTGATAGCCGACGCTCTGTCCCGCTTGCCTGAGTAACATTCATCTGAGCCGCAGGAAGCCATACCAAATGTCACTTTAGTTATTTTTTTTAGGTTCTCCTGTGACATTAAATATCCCGTGTCCAATTTATTTACTTCCTTTTGTTTTTTTTTGTTTGGTGTATGTTTTCTTTCAGAGAATTCCCTTGTAATTTTTTTTTGACAGAAATTGTTGTTTGGTTGATTTTTTATTATGTCATGGATGTCCATTTTATTCTGTATACTCTTACAAAAAAAAATAGACTACTATTCTAGTAGTCACATTTTTTTTTCTCTGAAGGGGGGAGAGTGTTACGACTCTGGGTTCTTTAGATGGAAACCAGAGGTCAAAATTGAGCTTATTAACGACCATATGGCAGGGCACGCATAGAGAGAGTAGCTGTTGTAATCATCCCTGCCAGAAGTAAGATTATTTGTGTGGTCACAAAGCATTTAGGACTCTTAAACTTGTTGTGGATAAGTAACATTGTTATAGTTTAACTACCCGTAGAATGAGGAAAGTAGCAATATGAGCATAAGGGGAAGATGTTTTAATGTGTATAGCTGTATGATCAATTGGGCTCTTCCCGGCACCACACACACATGCGGGAGGGCTCGAGACTGGGACGGTCTTCTCTCTGCTGGCTGCTGGGCTGTTCGGACGCGCTCTCCTCCTTCCTCTTACTTCTTTATTTCTGTGACTTAGTTGGTTAAGTACTCCATTACTCAGTTTGTATATGTCTGGCATACCTATCGTTATATGTGTAGAGTAGTATACCTGGGGTGTAGTAAGTATATTTAAGTTTTTGTACCTGTTATGCTAACTGGGGTCCCAGTGTACCATGTGGTCCCCTACCCTAGGCTGACTCTAGCGTGTTATAGTAGAGCTTTACCCTAGCTTGCTTGCAGTGTAAAACCTTGTATCCTGCCTAGGTGGACCAAGGCTTTTAACGTAAGATTGTGTGGTAAAGTTAGTATTAAATTGTTATTGGTGAGATTGTGTATGGGGGGGGTGTTAAGGGGTTAATAAATAAGTAAGTTTGAACAGAGTATCCCTTATTCCTGTGTGGGAGTACAATGATCATTTCCTAGACTAACCAGGTTTAGTAGCAAGCAGTTATTATTGTGGATATTTTACTTTGGGGGCCGGGCCTTTTGTTCTCCCATATTTTGATACCTCTAGTCTACTTACCCTTACCCCTTAATAGTACCAGTCCCCCATAGTCAACACACAAATATTTTATAACAGTACTGAAAGGCAATTACATTGTAGAAATCTTCTACATAATAGGTATTTACAATTACATCCTAAATCATGAGGATAACTGCAGTAAATTTCAGCTAATGTCTGAGCAATTTATATTCAAGCACTGTGAAATCTCTTTGGAGAAAATAAACTAATAAATCATCTATTATAGGTTAAATTTACTAGAGCCACGTACTAGATGTTGTTATTTTGCATTCGGCTTAACGACTGCTAGCCTAAATGTTAATTGTGGCCACATAATAACAAAAAGGTAAACCTAGCTGCCGAGCCGCGTATCGTTGATGTGGAGACTTGAGCAATTCTTCGTCCTCCAGCTGCTGCTTGAAAGATGGTGATTTTTGAGTTGCTCATATACTATTCTGTGACACGGCTAATGTTATGCCAGATAACGTGGCACCGCTCAACTGATCGTGGGAGCGAAATAAGTAGGTCATAACACAGCTCTGCTACACGCTGTCAATGGCGTCCACGCCGTGCTCTCGTTCACGTGTCAAGTGACGCTCTCCCGTCTTTCTCCTCTTCCTTATTGCGCATGCGCGGTTCTCGAGCGTAAATGAATATGTATTTATCGCAATTGACTAAGGAAGGAAGAGGTAATAACGAATATTATCACATTAAATTCTTCTGTGATAAAATAGAATTTCACGCTTACTAAAAGTTGTGCATCCACTTGAGGAAATTAAAGTAAAATCATTTGCATCAAAGTAGTTTCCTCTAGAATGTTTAATATTAATTAAATAAGGGAGCTCAAGTAAGTAATAGTATACTACGAAATCAAGGTTAACTATTTTTAGTTACAGAAATGATGAACTAGACTCTTGTTGTAAATCCAACTAAATGTGGAGAAAATTCATGTTGCTGCCTGTCCTTCCTCACGTCGTCACTCGGACTAGAAAGAATTTGGCAATGAATAAATCATGATAATGATTAAATCTATAAGTTAGTAATTTTAGTAACTACTTTGGTTAATTAAGAGGTTGTATAAATACAATGATGTATAAAACTGTTGGTTATTTCCAACAAGCTGTGTGGTCAGACCCATCAGGTTGTGTGATCAGACCCATCAGGTTGTGTGGTCAGGCCATCAGGTTGTGTTTTCATACCCATCACGTTGTGTGATCAGACCCATCAGGTTGTGTGATCAGACCCATCACGTTGTGTGATCAGACCCACCCGGTTGTGTGATCAGACCCATCAGGCTGAGTGATCAGTCCCATCAGGCTGAGTGATCAGTCCCATCAGGTTGTGTGATCAGGCCCATCAGGTTGTGTGATCAGACCCATCAGGTTGTGCGATCAGACACATCTGGTTGTGAGATAAGGCCCATCTGGTTGTGTGATCAGACCCATCAGGTTGAGTGATCAGACCCATCAGGTTGTGTGATCAGACCCATCAGGTTGTGTAATCAGACCCAACAGGCTGTGTGATCAGACCCATCAGGCTGTGTGATCAGACCCATCTGGCTGTGTGATCAGACCCATCAGGTTGTGTAATCAGACCCAACAGGCTGTGTGATCAGACCCATCAGGCTGTGTGATCAGACCCATTTGGTTGTGTGATCAGGCCCATCTGGTTGTGTGATCAGACCCATCAGGTTGTGTGATCAGACCTATCAGGTTGTGTGATCAGACTCATCAGGTTGTGTAATCAGACCCATCAGGCTGTGTGATCAGGCCCATCGGGTTGTGCGCTCATACCCATCTGGTTGTGCGATCAGTCCCATCTGGTTGTGTGATCAGACCCATCTGGTTGTGTGATCAGAACCATCAGGTTGTGTGATCAGACTCATCAGGTTGTGTGATCAGACCCATCAGGTTGTGTGATCATACCCATCAGGGTGTGTGATCAGACCCATCAGGTAGTGTGATCAGACCCATCAGGGTGTGTGATTAGACCCATCAGGTAGTGTGATCAGACCCATATGGTTCTGTAATCAGACACATCAGGTTGTGTGATCAGACCCATCTCGTTGTGTGATCAGACCCATTTGGTTGTGTGATAGACCCATCAGGTTGTGTGATCAGACCCATCAGGTTGTCTGATCAGGCCCATCTGGTTGAGTGATCAGATCCATCTGTTTTTCTTATCAGGCCCATCAGGTTGTGTGATCAGACCTATCAGGTTGTGTGATCAGACCCATCAGGTTGTGTGATCAGACCCACCTGGTTTGTGATCAGATCCATCAGGCTGAATGATTAGGCCCATCAGGTTGTGTGATCAGGCCCATCAGGTTGTGTGATCAGACCCATCAGGTTGTGTGATCAGACACATCTGGTTGTGTGATCAGGCCCATCAGGTTGTGTGATCAGGCCCATCAGGTTGTGTGATCAGGCCCACCAGGCTGTGTGATCAGACCCATTGGGTTGTGGGGTCAGACCCATCGGGTTGTGTGATCAGACCCAACTGGTTGTGTGATCAGACCCATCAGGTTGTGTCATCAGATCCATATGGTTGTTTGATCAGATCCATATGGTTGTGTGATGAGACCCATCAGGTTGTTTGATCAGACCCATCAGGTTGTGTAATCAGACCCATCAGGTTGAGTGATCAGGCCCATCAGGCTGTGTGATCAGGCCCATCAGGTTGTGTGATCAGACCCACCAGGCTGAGTGATCAGGCCCAACAGGTTGTGTGATCAGGCCCATCAGGTTGTGTGATCAGACCCATCAGGTTGTGTGATCAGACCCACCAGGCTGAGTGATCAGCCCAACAGGTTTTGTGATCAGACCCATCAGGTTGTGTGATCAGACCCATCAGGTTGTGTGATCAGACCCATCAGGTCGTGTAATCAGACCCAACTGGTTGTGCGATCAGACCCATCTGGTTGTGTGATCAGGACCATCTGGTTGTGAGATCAGACCCATCAGGTTGTGTATTCAGACCCATCAGGTTGAGTGATCAGGCCCATCAGGCTGTGTGATCAGACGCATCAGGTTTTGTGATCAGACCCATCAGGTTGTGTGATCAGACCCATCAGGTTGAGTGATCAGGCCCATCAGGCTGTGTGATCAGACGCATCAGGTTTTGTGATCAGACGCATCAGGTTTTGTGATCAGACCCATCAGGTTGTGTATTCAGACCCATCAGGTTGCGTGATCAGACCCATCAGGTTGTGTGATCAGACCCATCAGGTTGTGTGATCAGACCCAACTGGTTGTGTGATCAGACCCATCAGGTTGTGTGATCAGACCCATCAGGTTGTGTGATCAGACCCATCAGGCTGTGTGATCAGACCCATCAGGCTGTGTGATCAGACCCATCTGGTTGTGTGATCAGACCCATCAGGTTGTGTAATCAGACCCAACAGGCTGTGTGATCAGACCCATCAGGCTGTGTGATCAGACCAATTTGGTTGTGTGATCAGGCCCATCTGGTTGTGTGATCAGACCCATCAGGTTGTGTGATCAGACCTATCAGGTTGTGTGATCAGACTCATCAGGTTGTGTGATCAGACCCATCAGGTGTGTGTGATCAGGCCCATCGGGTTGTGCGCACATACCCATCTGGTTGTGCGATCAGTCCCATCTGGTTGTGTGATCAGACCCATCTGGTTGTGTGATCAGAACCATCAGGTTGTGTGATCAGACTCATCAGGTTGTGTGATCAGACCCATCTGGTTGTGTGATCATACCCATCAGGTCTGTGATCAGACCCATCAGGTAGTGTGATCAGACCCATCAGGGTGTGTGATCAGACCCATCAGGTAGTGTGATCAGACCCATATGGTTCTGTAATCAGACACATCAGGTTGTGTGATCAGACCCATCTCGTTGTGTGATCAGACCCATTTGGTTGTGTGATAGACCCATCAGGTTGTGTGATCAGACCCATCAGGTTGTCTGATCAGGCACATCTGGTTGAGTGATCAGATCCATCTGCTTTTCTTATCAGGCCCATCAGGTTGTGTGATCAGACCTATCAGGTTGTGTGATCAGACCCATCAGGTTGTGTGATCAGACCCACCTGGTTTGTGATCAGATCCATCAGGCTGAATGATTAGGCCCATCAGGTTGTGTGATCAGGCCCATCAGGTTGTATGATCAGACCCATCAGGTTGTGTGATCAGACACATCTGGTTGTGTGATCAGGCCCATCAGGTTGTGTGATCAGGCCCATCAGGTTGTGTGATCAGGCCCACCAGGCTGTGTGATCAGACCCATCGGGTTGTGGGGTCAGACCCATCGGGTTGTGTGATCAGACCCAACTGGTTGTGTGATCAGACCCATCAGGTTGTGTCATCAGATCCATATGGTTGTGTGATCAGATCCATATGGTTGTGTGATGAGACCCATCAGGTTGTTTGATCAGACCCATCAGGTTGTGTAATCAGACCCATCAGGTTGAGTGATCAGGCCCATCAGGCTGTGTGATCAGGCCCATCAGGTTGTGTGATCAGACCCACCAGGCTGAGAGATCAGGCCCAACAGGTTGTGTGATCAGGCCCATCAGGTTGTGTGATCAGACCCATCAGGTTGTGTGATCAGACCCACCAGGCTGAGTGATCAGGCCCATCAGGTTTGTGATCAGACCCATCAGGTTGTGTGATCAGACCCATCAGGTTGTGTGATCAGACCCATCAGGTTGTGTGATCAGACCCATCAGGTCGTGTAATCAGACCCAACTGGTTGTGCGATCAGACCCATCTGGTTGAGTGATCAGGCCCATCTGGTTGTGAGATCAGACCCATCAGGTTGTGTATCAGACCCATCAGGTTGAGTGATCAGGCCCATCAGGCTGTGTGATCAGACGCATCAGGTTTTGTGATCAGACCCATCAGGTTGTGTGATCAGACCCATCAGGTTGAGTGATCAGGCCCATCAGGCTGTGTGATCAGACCCATCAGGTTGTGTGATCAGACCCATCAGGTTGTGTGATCAGACCCATCTGGTTGTGTGATCAGACCCATCAGGTTGTGTGATCAGACCCATCAGGTTGTGTGATCAGACCCATCAGGTTGTGTGATCAGACCCATCAGGTTGTGTGATCAGACCCATCAGGTTGTGTGATCAGACCCATCTGGTTGTGTGATCAGACCCATCTGGTTGTGTGATCAGACCCATCAGGTTGTGTGATCAGACCCATCAGGTTGTGTGATCAGACCCATCAGGTTGTGTGATCAGGCCCATCAGGTTGTGTGATCAGACCCATCAGGTTGTGTGATCAGACCCATCAGGGTGTGTGATCAGGCCCATCAGGGTGTGTGATCAGTCCCATGGTTGTGTGATCAGACCTATCAGGTTGTGTGATCAGGCCCATCTGGTTGTGTGATCAGTCCCATCTGGTTGTGTGATCAGGCCCATCAGGTTGTGTGATCACTCCCATCTGGTTGTGTGATCAGGCCCATCAGGTTGTGTGATCAGACCCATCAGGTTGTGTGATCAGACCCATCAGGTTGTGTGATCAGACCCATCAGGTTGTGTGATCAGACCCATCAGGTTGTGTGATCAGGCCAATCTGGTTGTGTGATCAGACCCATCAGGTTGTGTGATCAGACCCATCAGGTTGTGTGATCAGGCCCATCAGGTTGTGTGATCAGACCCATCAGGTTGTGTGATCAGGCCCATCTAGTTGTGTGATCAGACCCATCAGGTTGTGTGATCAGTCCCATCAGGTTGAGTGATCAGGCCCATCAAGTTGTGTGATCAGACCCATCAGGTTGTGTGATCAGGCCAATCTGGTTGTGTGATCATACCCATCAGGCTGTGTGATCAGACCCATAAGGTTGTGTGATCAGACCCATCAGGTTGAGTGATCAGACCCATCAAGTTGAGTGATCAGACCCATCTGGTTGTGTGATCAGACCTATCAGGTTGTGTGATCAGGCCCATCAGGTTGTGTGATCATACCCATCAGGTTTTGTGATCAGACCATAAGGTTGTGTAATCAGACCCATCAGGTTGTGTGATCAGACCCATCAGGTTGTCTGATCGGGCACATCTGGTTGAGTGATCAGACCCATCTGGTTGTGTGATCAGACACATCAGGTTGTGTCATCAGACCCATCAGGTTGTCTGATCGGGCCCATCTGGTTGAGTGATCAGCTCCGTCTGGTTGTCTGATCAGACCCATCTGGTTGTGTGATCAGGCCCGTCTGGTTGTGTGATCAGCTCCGTCTGGTTGTCTGATCAGACCCATCTGGTTGTGTGATCAGACCCATCTGCTTGAGTGATCAGCTCCGTCTGGTTGTGTGATCAGTCCCATCTGGTTGTGTGATCAGGCCCATCTGGTTGTGTGATCAGACCCATCAGGTCGTGTAATCAGACCCAACTGGTTGTGCGATCAGACCCATCTGGTTGTGTGATCAGGCCCATCAGGCTGTGTGATCAGACCCATCAGGCTGTGTGATCAGATCCATCAGGTTGTGTGATCAGATCCATATGGTTGTGTGATCAGACCCATCTGGTTGTGTGATCAGACCCATCTGGTTGTGTGATCAGACCCATCAGGTTGTGTGATCAGATCCATATGGTTGTGTGATCGGACCCATCTGGTTGTGTGATCAGGCCCATCAGGTTGTGTGATCAGGCCCATCAGGTTGTGTGATCAGACCCATCTGGTTGTGTGATCAGAACCATCAGGTTGTGTGATCAGACTCATCAGGTTGTGTGATCAGACCCATCTGGTTGTGTGATCATACCCATCAGGGTGTGTGATCAGACCCATCAGGTAGTGTGATCAGACCCATCAGGGTGTGTGATCAGACCCATCAGGTAGTGTGATCAGACCCATATGGTTCTGTAATCAGACACATCAGGTTGTGTGATCAGACCCATCTCGTTGTGTGATCAGACCCATTTGGTTGTGTGATAGACCCATCAGGTTGTGTGATCAGACCCATCAGGTTGTCTGATCAGGCACATCTGGTTGAGTGATCAGATCCATCTGCTTTTCTTATCAGGCCCATCAGGTTGTGTGATCAGACCTATCAGGTTGTGTGATCAGACCCATCAGGTTGTGTGATCAGACCCACCTGGTTTGTGATCAGATCCATCAGGCTGAATGATTAGGCCCATCAGGTTGTGTGATCAGGCCCATCAGGTTGTATGATCAGACCCATCAGGTTGTGTGATCAGACACATCTGGTTGTGTGATCAGGCCCATCAGGTTGTGTGATCAGGCCCATCAGGTTGTGTGATCAGGCCCACCAGGCTGTGTGATCAGACCCATCGGGTTGTGGGGTCAGACCCATCGGGTTGTGTGATCAGACCCAACTGGTTGTGTGATCAGACCCATCAGGTTGTGTCATCAGATCCATATGCTTGTGTGATCAGATCCATATGGTTGTGTGATGAGACCCATCAGGTTGTTTGATCAGACCCATCAGGTTGTGTAATCAGACCCATCAGGTTGAGTGATCAGGCCCATCAGGCTGTGTGATCAGGCCCATCAGGTTGTGTGATCAGACCCACCAGGCTGAGTGATCAGGCCCAACAGGTTGTGTGATCAGGCCCATCAGGTTGTGTGATCAGACCCATCAGGTTGTGTGATCAGACCCACCAGGCTGAGTGATCAGGCCCAACAAGTTTTGTGATCAGACCCATCAGGTTGTGTGATCAGACCCATCAGGTTGTGTGATCAGACCCATCAGGTTGTGTGATCAGACCCATCAGGTCGTGTAATCAGACCCAACTGGTTGTGCGATCAGACCCATCTGGTTGAGTGATCAGGCCCATCTGGTTGTGAGATCAGACCCATCAGGTTGTGTATTCACACCCATCAGGTTGAGTGATCAGGCCCATCAGGCTGTGTGATCAGACGTGTCAGGTTTTGTGATCAGACCCATCAGGTTGTGTGATCAGACCCATCAGGTTGAGTGATCAGGCCCATCAGGCTGTGTGATCATACGCATCAGGTTTTGTGATCAGACGCAATCAGGTTTTGTGATCAGACCCATCACGTTGTGTATTCAGACCCATCAGGTTGCGTGATCAGACCCATCAGGTTGTGTGATCAGACCCATCAGGTTGTGTGATCAGACCCAACTGGTTGTGTGATCAGACCCATCAGGTTGTGTGATCAGACCCATCAGGTTGTGTGATCAGACCCATCAGGTTGTGTGATCAGACCCATCAGGTTGTGTGATCAGACCCATCTGGTTGTGTAATCAAACCCATCTGGTTGTGCGATTAGACCCATCTGGTTGTGTGATCAGACCCATCAGGTTGTGTGATCAGACCCCATCAGGTTGTGTGATCAGACCCATCAGGTTGTGTGATCAGGCCTATCAGGTTGTGTGATCAGACCCATCAGGTTGAGTGATCAGACCCATCAGGGTGTGTGATCAGGCCCATCTGGTTGTGTGATCAGTCCCATTTGGTTGTGTGATCAGACCTATCAGGTTGAGGGATCAGGCCAATCTGGTTGTGTGATCAGTCCCATCTGGTTGTCTGATCAGGCCCATCAGGTTGTGTGATCACTCCCATCTGGTTGTGTGATCAGGCCCATCAGGTTGTGTGATCAGACCCATCAGGTTGTGTGATCAGACCCATCAGGATGTGTGATCAGACCCATCAGGTTGTGTGATCAGGCCCATCAGGTTGGGTGATCAGGCCAATCTGGTTGTGTGATCAGACCCATCAGGATGTGTGATCAGACCCATCAGGTTGTCTGATCAGGCCCATCAGGTTGTGTGATCAGACCCATCAGGTTGTGTGATCAGGCCCATCTAGTTGTGTGATCAGACCCATCAGGTTGTGTAATCAGTCCCATCAGGTTGAGTGATCAGGCCCATCAAGTTGTGTGATCAGACCCATCAGGTTGTGTGATCAGGCCAATCTGGTTGTGTGATCAGACCCATCAGGCTGTGTGATCAGACCCATAAGGTTGTATGATCAGACCCATCAGGTTGAGTGATCAGACCCATCAAGTTGAGTGATCAGACCCATCTGGTTGTGTGATCAGACCTATCAGATTGTGCGATCAGGCCCATCAGGTTGTGTGATCATACCCATCAGGTTTTGTGATCAGACCATAAGGTTGTGTAATCAGACCCATCAGGTTGTGTGATCAGACCCATCAGGTTGTCTGATCGGGCCCATCTGGTTGAGTGATCAGACCCATCTGGTTGTGTGATCAGACACATCAGGTTGTGTCATCAGACCCATCAGGTTGTCTGATCGGGCCCATCTGGTTGAGTGATCAGCTCCGTCTGGTTGTCTGATCAGACCCATCTGGTTGTGTGATCAGTCCCGTCTGGTTGTGTGATCAGCTCCGTCTGGTTGTCTGATCAGACCCATCTGGTTGTGTGATCAGACCCATCTGGTTGAGTGATCAGCTCCGTCTGGTTGTGTGATCAGTCCCATCTGATTGTGTGATCAGGCCCATCTGGTTGTGTGATCAGACCCATCAGGTCGTGTAATCAGACCCAACTGGTTGTGCGATCAGACCCATCTGGTTGTGTGATCAGGCCCATCAGGCTGTGTGATCAGACCCATCAGGCTGTGTGATCAGATCCATCAGGTTGTGTGATCAGATCCATATGGTTGTTTGATCAGACCCATCTGGTTGTGTGATCAGACCCATCTGGTTGTGTGATCAGACCCATCAGGTTGTGTGATCAGATCCATATGGTTGTGTGATCGGACCCATCTGGTTGTGTGATCAGGCCCATCAGGTTGTGTGATCAGGCCCATCAGGTTGTGTGATCAGACCCATCTGGTTGTGTGATCAGACCCATCTGGTTGTGTGATCAGACCCATCACGTTGTGTGATCAGACCCATCAGGTAGTGTGATCAGATCCATATGGTTGTGTGATCAGGCCCATCAGGTTGTGTGATCAGGCCCATCAGGTTGTGTGATCAGGCCCATCAGGTTGTGTGATAGGACCCATCTGGTTGTGTGATCAGACCCATCTGGTTGTGTGATCAGACCCATCACGTTGTGTGATCAGGCCCATCATGTTGTGTGATCAGATCCATATGGTTGTGTGATCGGACCCATCAGGTTGTGTGATCAGGCCCATCAGGTTGTGTGATCAGGCCCATCTAGTTGTGTGATCAGGCCCATCTGGTTGTGTGATCAGACCCATCTGGTTGTGTGATCAGACCCATCAGGTTGTGTGATCAGACCCATCTGGTTGTGTGATCAGGCCCATCTGGTTGTGTGATCAGGCCCATCTGGTTGTGTGATCAGACCCATCTGGTTGTGTGATCAGACCCATCAGGTTGTGTGATCAGACCCATCTGGTTGTGTGATCAGACCCAATAGGTTGTGTGATCAGGCCCATCTGGTTGTGTGATCAGACCCATCAGGTTGTGTGATCAGACCCATCTGGTTGTGTGATCAGACCCATCTGGTTGTGTGATCAGACCCATCAGGTTGTGTGATCAGACCCATCTGGTTGTGTGATCAGACCCATCTGGTTGTGTGATCAGGCCCATCTGGTTGTGTGATCAGACCCATAGGTTGTGTGATCAGACCCATCAGGTTGTGTGATCAGACCGCTCATAAATACTTGAAAGTTACTTTAGAACCCAGCGTCTATGTAAATAATTTCAAGCTAAGCTTTGCAGGACACTAATAAGAGAACTTAAATCACGTTAAAAAACTGTAAAAAGCTTCGTATCATGTTTGCAAGGAACGGCTGATACAGAAGTATAAGAAACACCATTATACTGCCGAATGATAATACCTGACATGATTAACAAGACCATGACCCGATGATTAACATGTTAAATATAAAGAATTATAAAATTTCGCCTCTATTGTCAGGAAACCGACACACTCATACACAAATAGTATAGTCTTCCCTTAACAGTATCCTCTTAAAATTAGAGAATGGGAGACTCCGTGACGTCATCGACGTCGCCGCAGTATTTACATTATTAAACCACTGTTCATACAACAGTTTAATGTCTAAATTGAATAAAAAAAGTGTTCAATAAGACTGAATATATTTATTAACACCAAAATATAGCTTGATTCCCTTGTTAACGTAAATTTAACTTAGAAGTGGAACCAGCAAAATATTGGAACAGTACACAAAGCCAGCGTCTCTTACAGACGCCACGCTCACACGAAAACAATAACAAAGCAGCCTTACGCTGCACACATGGCTCCAGAGTTGGTTTAACACCTAGACACCTATTTACGTGTCAACAACCAGCAACACAGCCTATCAACAACTACAACAACGATTGTATCCGGCTTACCAAGTATTTGTTTATTATTCTAGTGCACTGTTTAATATCAAAGATAAGTCGGTTATGATATATGAACAACACCAACACCATGTACGTGTACCCCATTTTTACAGACCTCACATACCATGTTATACCTGTATTGATATGTTTAGGGAAATGTACTAACTCCTTGCATCCCATACAGGTAAATTTGTGACTTGGAACAGCAAGTAGCTGAGCAGTAGAACTATGCACATGTACCTAGTTGTTGCCAGCCTTGTAGGCCTCCCACAGCCGCCATTACGTGGCAACACCATGAGGCACAGGGCCACACCCACATAGATGCTACATGACACAGCCTTAGCAGGCCCTTACTACAGGCTCAGATAAGGCCATTCTAGTTATTGTAGTAGTAGTATTCATAACTAGTAATAATTATTGAAATAATAGTAGATTAGACCACCATATGTGGTATGATAAAATAATATAATAATTAAACTTAGGTAAACAATTTGTAGTTTAAGAAGGAGCCATTACAAAGTGGTTTAAGCTACAAATTGTCCCTCCAATTTATGTGAGAATAATTTCAGGCAGTTTTAACAAGTACATACAGTCCACTCAATTTCTTACCTACTAAGAAAAAATAAGATAAACTTTAATTTACTGAAGTCAATTAAAAGAAGATATACTGCCTGGAGTTTTTACCACATAAATTATGGTCCTTCGAACCGGATGATTATTACAGTTAACCAGTAGGTACATTGCATCTAGATATAAGATCCTGATATACATAGTAGTGCAATATTTATAGCAGAAAGACATTGCTATATTTACATTTTCTAGCCTAACTTTTCAATCT